>JAJEKB010021555.1:423861-453003 GCA_022393335.1 Macrotrachela quadricornifera | reverse complement strand
AGAATTATTTTTGTTTATGTAATGATTATGATAAAAAACGTTTGGCTAATTGTTTTCAATTTAATTCATCAATTGAACATAATTGTTTTGGTTTAACTAATTGTAAAAATGGAGCACAATGTTTACAAGATAGACCATATTGTCCACAAAAATCAATATGTGTTTGTCCAAAATGTTTTTATGGAGAACAATGTCAATTTAGTTCAAATTTATTTGATCTTTCATTAGATGGTCTTTTAGGTTATTATATTCAACCAAATATTAATATTATATATCAATCAACTATTATTAAAATTTGTATAGGAATAACAACTTTAATGATTTTAACAGGATTTATCAATAGTATTCTATTATTAATTACATTTAAAAATAAAGAATTACGAAAAATTGGTTGTGGAATTTATCTATTAACTTTATCAATCATTAATTTGATTAATATGATTATTTTTACATTGAAATTTTGGATACTTATTATTGCTCAAATATCATATATTACAAATCGATCATTTTTATATTTTCAATGTATGTCAATTGATTTTATTCTACGAATTAATCTTAGTATGGATCAATGGTTAAGTGCAAGTATATCTATGGAAAGAGCATTAACTATAATAAAAGGAACGAGTTTCAATCAAAATAAAAGCAAACAAATGGCTAAATATATTATTTTTATTTTATTAATTTTTACCATTAGTACAACTATTCAAGATCCTATTTCTCGACGTTTATTTGATGAATATGATGATGATGTTGATAGAAATAGAATTTGGTGTATTGTTAATTATTCATCTAATCTTCGAACATTCAATTCAATTACAGTTATGTTTCATTTTTTTGCTCCATTTATTATCAATATTTTCTCGGCTCTTACGATTATTATTAAGAGTGCTCGACAACGACAAACTGTACGTGTTTATCAAACTTATCAAAAATTATTATATGAACAATTTCAACAACATTTTCATTTATTGATTTCTCCAATTTGTTTGATTATTCTTGCTATACCACGTATAATTATTTCTTTCGTTTCAGGTTGTATGAAATCCATTAGTGGTTCATGGTTATTTCTTATTGCATATCTTATTTCGTTCATTCCATCTCTGGTTACATTTTTAGTATTTATTGTTCCATCAACAACTTATAAAGAAATATTTTACAATGCTCTCAAACAATTTCGAAATAAAATACAAATGCGATTTCGTTCTAATCTATAGAAAGTTAGTATAATTTCAATCTATACATTATATTTAAATAATGTAATGTTCATTAATTCTAGTAACTAAACATAATATAAATGTATTAATTTTCATAAGAATTCTTGTATATAAGATATTTTTTCAAATGAACTAATTTTCATGTGCATTCACTTGCTCATAAATATACTAGTTGATCATTTCAGTATGTGTTGCTAGTTCTTTTTCTTGGTTGTATCACAACATAGGCTGTCTTTCAGATTGAACTAAATCTTTCTTTCGCAATTTTTTCATAGCATTATTTTTGACTCTTTCTCTCGGATGTACAAAAGCAAATGAAAATGTACGATAATTTATATGTCATTTGAAGAAACTGATACAGAAGACCATAGAAACTCCCTGAGTAGTATGGGCACTTTAGATGATCATTTAGCTGGAATGCATGTTGAATCTCCAAGCTTTGAGGAAGAAGATCTTTACTCTTTGGTATACCATTCCAGAATCTGAAACCTCGTCCAAGACAATCAGCATTTCGTTCGAAGTGCACATTCACTGATTACAAGGTCGAAGAAAAGGAAGAAACTATACGCAATGTCTGAAAATGCTGTGCTGGCTATTATGAGAAAAACAGGGAGCAGCAATCAAGAAAATAAAAACATTTTGTTTTGATTGTTTTAATGGGAAATATTACTCTATGCAATAAAGATTTCAAAAAAAAATAGTGAGGAAGAACAGATCATACATTACATATAACCTTCTACCCAAGAAGAAAAAAAGTGAAAAGTGATTTATCAATTTGTGATATTTCTTCGTAAGTTATTCGGTAAAAACTGTCCTTAAGTCACCTTATTCATGGGGAAAGTAAGGTATATGTTTTTAAATTGATTTGAATTCAACAAAAAAGTAGTAAAAGCTATTAGCCGAAATTATTGTGCAAAATTAATAGCCCATTTCATCGAAGCTCTTCGGATACTTTTTGTTTACATAAGCTTTAAATATAAGTTTCCATCCTAGTAAGCTGATCTGCTTATAAACTAAAGATAAAATCAACAATATTCTGATTGTACATTTCGTCATTGTTCCGTGTAGAAACTTCTACAAAAATCCTTTCAATAAAAACTGTATTCTCTCGAAGTCGACTGGAAGAAATAATGTGGGATCTAATTCGAATGTTTTTCCATTTAGAATCTATTTTAGTCAACAGCTGATTCAAAATAATGTGAAGCAGATGATCGAAAACTCATAACCATGAACTCAACAATAAACCATTCATGTTTGATATCAAAAAATTAATTCCATCTGACAATCATTTACTCACTGATTTATCGTTCCCTAATTTCAAAATAAACTGTAAACTCCCATATCTTCTCTAAAATAAATGATCTAAAAATAAACAAAATACTTCTGCAATAGAATATATAACAATATTCACGTTAACTTACAAGTAACGCTCGTCTAAAGACTCGCTCAGCTCTTTCTCGTAGAAACCATGTTTCTAAACTACCATCAAGCTATTCATTTATAAAATTAAAAAAATCGAAGTCAGATTCAAGTTGTTCGACATCAACTACCTTTGACCACACTTCATAAAAACAAATGCTTTTTGTTAAAAATTTGTTGTTTATTTAAAAAATTGAGCTTCAAAAAATTTTTATGCAACTGACTTCAGATTTGAATTCCTCGTCTTGATTACCCTTCGGTCAACCCTTATGTTTTTTTGACCCCCTGAGGACACACAAGCAAGCAAGAAATCAGACAATTAATATTTGTAAGACTGTTCTCTTCGAGAAAGAGAATAATCTTGTTTATTCATTATCACTGCTTTTCCTCCGTTATCTGCATGAACAATAATTATATTTTTCATGTTCTTTACTTCTTTTAATGCTTTCTGTTGTTTTATATTTCAATTTTTCTTTTTTAGTGTTTTTTCCAATTTTTAATAAATATGGTAATTCCTGTAATGGCAGATGCTGTATTTAATGAACATTCAGTTGTTATTATTATATCAACTGTATTTCATAGATTTTTGTGCTATTGCCAATTTTAATCCTTTAGACAGTACTTGTAATTGTTTTTTTAGTTAGCTTTATATCTGACTTATTTATCAAATTTGCTATATCAATTTTATTTTTCGTTGGTATTCTTGTTTGGGATGCATTTCTTTTAATTATCAATTTATTTATTTTCTTCCGATGCTTTTTTATTAATTTTTCTTTCTTCTTTTTGTCATGTTTATTCATCCAACCAAGATCGTTTTTATGACATCTTAGTAAATTAATATCTTCCATATATAATTTTAAAATCTGTTCTTGTGTGAGTATTTCATTTGCCATGTATCTTTTTTGTTTAAGCCGTCATTCCAATATATTATTTCTCATTTTTGTCATTGCATCGTGTATTAATTTATTATTTTTCTTAACATTTGTTGTATTATTTAAATATAGTTTGTAAGGTATAATACTTTCCTTCATGCATTCTTTTAAAAATATAACATGCTGATTTATTTTCTTTGATTTGTGGTATAATTTTTCTAGGTTTAAAGCAATGATGTAAACTCTCTCTCACTAATGATATCACCAAAACATTCCTAAATATTTGTAAATATCTTAAATAATTGAATTCAATATTCAAATTATTTCGAAATAGTTATTCAATCTTGATTTTAAATAAGATATACAACTGAAAACAGCAGATTAAGTCAAATTCAATTGGATATATCATAAATATTAGTAGACTTTTACGAACATACTTTATATACATATCTAATGGAAAGAGAATTTCTTTTTTTTAATATCCGACGCATTTTGACCTATATTTCTCTATCACCATCTATATAAACAACACGCAATGGAATCGCAAAATATTTGCAGATAAACCATATTTTATTTTCTTACTGTCTCCGTTAAAATGACATTAAGTCTTGCATAGAAAAGAACACATTATTAAATTTTAATTCTT
Source organism: Macrotrachela quadricornifera (assembly GCA_022393335.1). Taxonomy (NCBI): domain Eukaryota; kingdom Metazoa; phylum Rotifera; class Eurotatoria; order Philodinida; family Philodinidae; genus Macrotrachela; species Macrotrachela quadricornifera. The sequence continues at coordinate 448,852 of JAJEKB010021555.1, read as the reverse complement.
TGGAAGCTCACTCTCAAGATATTGCATTCTTTAAGCAAAATAATATAAGATAGATTAACCATGTATGTCATTGACATTATAAAGATGTCATATTTGCTATGAACAAAGTTGGAAGCTAACTTTTTCTAATCTTACAAAAAATAAATAGTTTAGTTGCGTATTCAATAAAATATGATTTTATTTTAGATAAGATTCACGTCGAGTTACATTTACAAAATAAAAAAAAAAAAAGTCATGTCATCATCCATATTTTCATTTATGCAAATTCAACTTGTTCGGTATGTAATACCAACTATTATAATCTTGGGTGACATTGGCAATATCTTTATTGTGATATTATTTAGTCGTCGTCGTCGGAATTTGTGCTCCGTATGTTTATTATGGATAGCAGTGATGAATAATATTGCTTTAACGTTTAATGTTATTTATACTCTTTATAGTTTAAATTATGGTGATCCAACAATTAGTTCTCCTATTTTTTGTAAATTACGTATGTATATAACTCAAATATTTAGTCAGACAGCTAGATATCTCATTGTACTTACATGTATTGATCGGTTTCTTTTAATAACAAATCGAGGTAATATTTTTCGTGTTATCAATCGACCAATAGTAATTCGATGCTTAATTGGAATTATATTTATTTTTTGGTGTATTTTTCTCAGCCATTTATGTATTTTAACAACAATTAACAATGGACAATGTGGACAATTTGGTATCAATTATATCTTATATGTTGTTTATCTATTGACATTTGTTTGTTTGATTCCAATAGTGCTTATTGCTATATTTGGTTTTCTGTCCTATCAGAACATGAGACGACTACATACTCGTGTTCAACCGATTATGAATATATCTGATGGAAATACAAGTAATATTATTGCTCATCGTCGAGATCGTGAACTTTTAATTATGGTATTTGCTGAAATAATTGTCTATATGGTAACAACAATTCCATATTCAGCCACTATTATGGAAATAGCAGTGACCAATTTTGTGGGTATTAATAAAAATATTGAACGTCGTCAGATTGAAAATTTTTTTCTTACTCTATCATCAGCATTGATATACTTGAACTGTTCGGCTCCTTTTTATATGTATCTTTTAATATCAAAAGCTTTTCGCCGTGATTTTCAACATCTTTTCACGAAATTGGAATGTCGATCGATTAGACGACTAAATATGACATTGACGCAAAGAACAGCGTAGATGGAGTTCTAAAGATTAGTTGTTCTCAAATGTACGACGAAAAATATTGCGAGTCAATAAGATTATGTAGACTTTACTTTATTTATATTTATATATATCTAGACGATCCCAACGTAATTCAACAGACAATGTGTAAAACTGATGTTGTTCATTGAAAGTACCTACGTATTTATGTTTTCTGGTTTAATATTTATCAGAGTTGGACAAAATACTCGTACTTGTACTTGAGGTTGCCAGTATTCGAAAACATACTCGATGATCTAACATTTGAAATCCTAGATGAAGTGTGTTTCATATAAAAAAGTTGTTATGTTGTTATGTATTTCAGCAATGAGAAACTTTCGTTATGTCTTCACTTTGATTGATTTAAATATACACATGGTCATTTATACGATATAAATTCTTATAATGGTCTCCATATTCTATTCTCGTAATCCTTCTTTTTAATGTGTCCTCTTTATTTTCTATAAATAATTGAATATATCTATGACTCGTTTTTATGTATTACACACGTCCTTCTTTGCTTCTGTTAGAGAACATTGTCGTAAGGAAAATTATATTCCTTGCATATGTATCTACGTTGTATGCATGTTATGTGTATGATTTTCTTTCTTTTCATATACGTATCCATTTTGTTCGTCTTGTAAATATTTAATTTAATTCTTTTTCTTTTTATTTCTCCCATGAGAATCATAAAAATTCTCACGTATGTGAAGAAAATCATGAAAAAAGATTTACTTTTCTCTAAAAAATGATATCTATCCATGCTTATATCAACTTGCTCTAAAATATCTAATGGTATCTGCAACATTGTCTTCCATCGAACGCGTTTTCTCGCAAGGAGGTTTCCTAATGAGACCACATTGAGCATCGCTAACGGCGAAGTATGTGTGTCTACTAACTTTTTTAAAATGTAATAAAGCTTTACTTTGATTCTATTTACTTGAAAATTAATAATACAATGAATTTAAAAAATGTTTTAACATTTCCCTTTGTCAAATATGTCAACATAAATAGAAAATTTCTAATTCTACTTTTTCTTGTTCAAATGTAGGATAAAACTTAGTATGATTCTAATTAATTCAAATCAAGAACTGCTAAATATATACCATTTGATATATTTTCCAGATGCAGTCAGCATTAACTATTGTGCAATACTTAAAGGGAAGACTTCTTATAGGTATTATTTTTTTACGTTCTCATATGTATAAAGAAATTAATTGATCAACAATATGTAAGTTAAATGAACAGAAAATACATTATATCTAAAAAGATCTTCAATTTATTCAATTGACAAATATCACATCTTGTTGTGTTTATCTTTGTTAAAATTTTGTTGTGATTGTGTGTTTCATAAGATAATTCAGTCAAAATTATACAATATTTAACTAAAAATCTTTAGTTCTGGTATGCATAACATTTTTTTTATAGTCACCGTTTTGATCCTGCTAACTTCTCTCTTTTATGGTACCGATTTCGGTCTAATGCAGTTCTACTGAGAAGGCCTCTCTCTTGTCTTACATGGGCGGTCTTATAAATCTATGAAAGAGATTTATTAATAGATATTCTCTGTTCAAGCTCATATTTTGTTCATTGCTAAAGCACATAATACAGATAAAAACTCTAAAAGTACTCGTGCCATCAGGTGTTTCTTCTTCAGGTATGAGCACATTACTGAATGTTTAGTTTATCAAAGGTCAATATGAAAAAAACCAAAATAAATTATTTCTATCTAGAAATTTTTTCAACAATAGATATCATAATCGTTATTATATTTTGAAAATTTCAGTTGATAAAAATGAATTTTTCTTGAGATATGAAATACTTAAAAAATTTGACTCTTTTTTTTTGTCAATATATTCTCTTGGGGCGAAAGTATTCGTTGAAGTTAAAACTTTCAAGATACGATAAGAACCATGAAATTTATTATTGTGGCAATTTTTAGTAAAAAATTATTTGTTTCAACTTTTCTTCATAGTACTTTATGATAAGCTAAAAATTTAGTAAAGTGTTCTTAGTCCTAGAGAAAAAAGGTCTAGTGTCAGGAATTCTTTTAGAGTTTTTAACTGCATTACAACTTCTACCAATGAGCAAAATATGAGTACATATTCTTGACTAATCATTTATTGTCTTTATATTAAAATTCAAGCAATATATCCCCCGAAAAAAAGTAGATGAACTCTTTATTTTACATATATGTTCATTATAAAGCCACATTCGTTCAAAAGTAATTACATATTCTGAAAGCCCATGAAGTTTTCTATCATCCTATACATTTACTTCTTTTTTTTAGTAGAACGAAAATATTCTCAATCGACAAGTACCAAAAATCTACATTTTTTCGCTAGTTTTTTTTATTGTTAATCCCAAAAAAATAAATTATATAAAAGAAAGTACACTATTTGATAGCGCATGAAATTCACTATCATCATGTATATTTTTATCCTGTCTTGCTAGAAGTATAATCAAAAAGAAAAAGATGAAACAACGCGAGAAAATAACTTGATGTTAATTTTAAAAAATTTATTTTGATTCTGCTATTCTTAGTTGTAAATGAAAATGTCTCGACTGCATTCTCCTTAAATTTAATCTGAACAATACTAAATAAGCAAAATCTTTAAATACTACATTTAGAGCTGTGTATAGGCTCAACTATCTGTGATGAATTATTAACAATGTATTTTGTCGGTGATTGTTCTAGGATATACGTATGTCAAATTAACTGATTCTATTAATGAATTATTCTTATATTCTTTTATCTTTTTATCTATATTGATATCATTGTAGTCAGATAAATGAAATTTTATTTCAGTTTAGATAATACTCGACGGATGCTTTGTTCGGTTTGAACAACATCAGGATGTGTAGGAGACAAAGTATGATGATAGATAGCATTTGCTTTTTCATAATATGACAATGCTTTTTCCCAATTGCTTTTTTGTTCATACACGATACCTATATTTCCAAGGGTCATTGCAATATATGGATGTTGAGAAGGAAGTGACACGTTGTAGATTTTCAATGCAAGTTCATATTGTTCTAAAGCCTGATCAAAATCATCTAGATACCGATAGAGAACACCAATATTATTATATGATGAACCTAAGTCAGAATGATTAGTAGGAAGTTGCTTCTGACGAATAATAAGTGCTTTTTGATAGTAATTAAGTGCTTCTGAATATTTTTTCTCTTTTTGACAAACTGCACCAATATTATTCAAGCACATAGCTACATGAAGATGATTTTCACCAAGTGCTTTGCGAAATATCGGTAGGGCCTTATTGTAGGATTCCAGTGCTTGCTTATAGTCACCCTTGGTTTGATAAATATTACCAATACTATTGTAAGTGTGTGCAATATTCGGATCATAAGGTTTCAGAATTTTCATGTCGATTTCGAGTGATTTATACAACTGTTTGAGACCCAATTCAGGCTTACCTTGACAATCAGATATACATCCGAGCGCGTAATAACATATAGAAATGTTCGAAAAATCATCAGATGGTAACTGATCAAGACAACGACGATAATATCTTTCGGCATCGTCATATTTACCCATTTGTCGTAGCACATCGCCTAATATTACAAGATCTAATACACCTTGCTTATATTGAGACTTCATGTGATTAAAAATCGTTTCTAAATCACGATCACAATTACTACATAAAGTTAATTTAATCGTCCACACTCCATTTCGATCACGACTAATATCATTGATTCGAAAAATTGATCCTAACATGAAAAGAACTTCTTCTTCTTTAGGATAATAGCTGAGTGAAGCGATGTTGGCGAAAGGTTTGACACCTGGCACTTGAGGATCGGCATCAATTTCAAATAATATGCGTTCAGGGCCATTTGATTCACGAAGAAATGAATAGGCCTTCTGACGATTAATGCTAGTCGATAAAAATGAATTAATCGAAATTAGTTCTCCACGCGAGTGTTTCAAGGTTTCGAATTCCTTATTGCACATTAATTGACCTCGATACACAGTTAAACGAGATGAACATTTATTGTCGTTCAACTGTTTTTCAAGATCACGAATCAGAAAACGATATAGATAAATTCTGTGAATATTTTGAGTACGTAGCGCACTGTTTAACATTCGATAGATAAATGAATCTCTCGTATACCATAGCACTGCTGCTCGATCTTTTAAATAATTCTCTTTAAATTCTCGAACAAGAGCTAGTTGATTCTTGTCATTTTGATATTCCTCTTCACAGATAGATATCAATTCATTCATGTCGGTAGAAGTTGATTGAATTCGAAGAAGACAGTCGATGAATAGTTGTGAATGAAGAAATTGTCCATTGAGTCCGTTCGTTAGTTGCCCTGTAGGAACATTAGCATTGAAAGTAGTGTATGTAAGTGATTCATTAATTTGATTATCCTGTTGTTTTGCTTGATCTACTCGAATTTGATTAATCAGCTCATCCAATTGTACCGCCAACCCACGGATCTCAAGTACAAAATTATTTCATGAAAATATTTTTCATTTCTTTTTTTATCAATTTATGCAAGGTAACATTTTCAACAATTGGATGCCATTCGGATTCATATATTGACTAAGCATAGAACTCAGTAAGACTAACAAAAATCTAAAAGAACTCTGACACGTGTCATATCTAGATGGAAATGTAGTTGCCATATACATATAAATAAATGAGATTTATTACGTCTCCTCAATTACCTTTCGGAGTCTAAAGAAAATCCATGTGCAAAATGTGGATGAGTTCTATACATCACTAAAATATGAGTCTCAACGGCGTCCGATAATTGAGAATGTTTTTTCATTAAATAAAAAACGTACATATTTCTTGTCGATCAAAATGGATAGTTACCTTGGCAAACTTCTGAGCCCATATTTCATTTTTTTGTTTGTTTCCACAATAGACATAAATCGCAACAACTTGTGGACAGTCATGGATACAGGGAACTATTTTTTGACCTAATGTGCCGCTAACAATAAGTGCAATTCGATCATCTTCATGTAGCAATTTAATGTGCTGTTCACAAAGATTTACGCTTTCAAATGTTTTCAAATTTTTAATCAATAATTTGAGTCGTTGTTGAGCATCGATACTTTCTTGTAATGTATTCACCGAACTATCTAGCCAAACAAGAGAAGATACTTTCAGATCAATTTTATTCGATGTAAATTTTCTCAACGTTCCTCCCATTGTAGAATTTGTCTTTTAAATGTCGACTACACACGCATCGTTGCAACAGCAAAGCAAGAATTATTCACGTACCCTTTTGTTATAATAAAAGCACGTGAATACTTTTTTTATCTTATTCTCCCGTGCTCGATTTCTGTTTTACAAAACGTATGGTATATCGACAAACAAAGAATATCGCTCCGATATCAAAAGTATGTAAATGTGGGCTTGTTGAAAGAAAAGCAAAAAAAAAGAGTCCAGGTGACGAAATGGTAGTATTATAAAAAAATTGAGGTCATGGAAACTATGAAGATAAAAATACAATATTTTCAAGTACGTTTCTTCAGTAAGCAAATGTGATGAATTGATAACAGGCTTTATTCGTATGATTCTCTACTGAGTAAACATAGTTCAGAATATTACATTGCCACTACCCATGTCGTTCAAATCGGTAAAAAGCCGTCAGTTAACCACAATCCATCGGCGTTTAACGTGGTTAACCGTTCGTAAACGCAACCAATTGATGGTTTAACCACCCTCGATCAATGGGTCTTTAAAGTTGTACCGTGTGTACCAAAAATCCCTTCCTAAAAGTTTTGTCATATATCTTTGTTACGTCATTTAACTTTATCGACAATTTTCTTTTAAATTGAAGGTGAAGATGTCAAATTTCTCTTTATACGAACTATTTTCGATACTAACTTGCAAAAGTATGACTTTTGATCAAATTACAAAAGTTTTGCTTTCTTTGTACGTTCAGAAAAACATTATGCATACTTTTTTTTCTATAATTATTTAAACCTTTTGAGGCACATTTCTGTAAATCTTGCATCAAAAAAAAAAGTCTAAAACCTTTCAATGCACAATCTTTTATAGAACTCAGAATGTTCTATTTACTCTCAAGATGAAACTATCAAAAAAAAAGAACGTCGGTGATTTTCCAACTACTTGCATTTGACAAAGAAAACAGAATTTTTGTATTTCGATCAGAAGTCATACCTTTTTAAGTTAGTGTCGAAAGTGGTTTGGATAAATAAAAACTCGATATCTTCACCTTCAATTATTTATGTTATTTTCAATCAGTTTTGTTTCATCTAGTTTCTATTATAGTACCATATTTCGTAACTATGTGTGAAGTGCTTTTTTGGTTTTTGTAAATTACGGGTGACACAAATATTTGGTCAACTTTGCTGGTTTTCTTAGCGAAAATTTACAGTCTTTATGCAGATACACAAGATTTGGAGCACATGTAATTGATCTTATGAATAAATACAAAATTTTATTTTATCACTTTATATTTACAGTTGGATCAGCTGTTGAACACAATCTATCAGCGAAATAAGATGCAGGCAATGCAAAATTCAAGTGAATGTCTTTTTTTTCTCAAAATCTGCAAAAATTCTTATATTTCTCTTCTTGAAACTTTTAAAGAATATTATTTTCACACTCAGTATCAAAACTGATTCTGAAAAACACTTAAAATCAGCATTACTATCAGCATAGTGAAAAATAATTACTGCTCTATAATGCAATTTATTCGTCGGATTTAGTCGGAGCATTAATTGAAGTTTTAATTTGTTATTAGATAGAGCAAGTCATCATCTGTTTTCACCGGTTGGTCAAAGATGTCCGCTTAAACTCTTGTTGAGATACATTATTTCAGTTTAGATTTTTTTGTTCGTTTTGTGGATGCTATCAACATTGATTTCTTTCATTTACTGTCGAAGGTAATAGATTGAGGGTTACCCCCGACTGGGACCGTTCTTAATTGGTGAAAATTCGTCTCAGAACAAACTTTCCGAATTCGTCCCGTTGGAACTGAAATCTGAAAAAACAATACCGAATTCGTCCCATCACTTTCGTCCCTAACTAATTAACGAAAAGATATTAATGAGATAATTTATTAATTAATATATCATTTGACAAATAGTTGAAAGAAAGACATCTAACCAATAGCACAAAAGAACATCAAATAGAAAAAAAAATATCATTTAATCATATGTTTCATCTTCACATTTTCTCCAAGCTTTATAGCAAGTTCCATATTAGAAAGATGACCATTTTCAAATTCATTCAGATGAAATTCGAGCATGGAATCAATGTTTTCATTATTTTTCCTTCGTTTACGTACATTGAACATGGACTCTTCAGCTCGATGGTGCTGAAATTCATGTTCATGACGTAAACATGTGATAAAGTGAAACATGTGAGGATGGGTAGGGAAAATAGAATTCATATGTCGATTTAGCCCCTCAATATGGTTATTTGTTTGAGGTAATCGTTGAATAATTTCATTATAAAAGTTTCAAGAATCCTGTAGAAAACGAGCAGAACTATAATCAACATAGTTTGATACGATACAATCGTTAAATGTTATTCCACCAGCATGATCGGGAGTGTGAAGATCCATCAAGTCGACCCACGTATTTTCAATATGTTCAGGAGGCATTAATTCTAAACCTAAAGCACCATTAAACCATTCACGTGCACTTTTACGTTGTTCATTAGTGAAATGATTATCAGAATCAACAAAATATGAAGAAAGAGAAAAGAAGCATATATGTGAACATATGTGCAGAACGAAAAGAAAAAAAGAATATGACGACAAGAACAGTAATATCTCGTATCCTAACACCAGTAGACGGCGCACACACTCCCTTTACATATAGGTAAAACAATTAAATCGCTAATTTAGTACTAATTACAATCAGTTAAAGAGAAATTAAAATGGGACGAACATGATGGGACGAATTTGGAATTTACATTTTTCGTAAGATTTTGGAAGGGACGAATTTGGAATCAATTAATATGGGACGAATTCATTAGGGACGTATACGGTCCCAGTCGGGGCCTTCCCTAGATTGATTGTGAAATTGATTCAATTACGAATTTTCTTGACTCTGTGTATAGTGATGAAGCAAACAGAACGTTTCAATTTTCAATTATTCTCTTTTTCTTCTATTTGTAATCGAATTTTTTTCTCTCATTGGGTTTGTGCGCGTTCTTCAAACTAATGCAATTCTTGCAAAAGCCGCATGAAATTTTTTCATCGAAAAATTATAGTAACCTGCTGCTATCAATTATTTATTGCAAACAAGGACGCGAATGCTTTTAAATTCATTTTTTTTCAAAGTTTTTCTGCATCAAGGTTTTTTACTAGTTTGATTTATTTGTGCATGCGCTCCAAACCAACAAATTCTTCATAAAAGCAGTGTACATTTGTTGTATACGTAAAGAGACTACAAATTCCCTTTAGCTTACATTACGATAGAATGTTGAACATTCTATAATATTCATTTCCTCTTCCACTGATGTGAGTGTACATTTTCCTTTTATTGCAGCTAAGGATATCGATGTATGTTATTGAAGAAATCAGTTAACGTAGAATTATCAAACTTAGAGCGATATCTGAGCATTTGTATACTGAACTATTCATCGATTGACGGTTAGTTTGCAATGCCTTTTTATGTTTTACAAGAGGAGTCACAGTAGTTTTTTCTTTCCTTCGTCATTTTCATTTAAAGATAGTGTACTGCATATTGACGAGACGTCAGCTCACATACTTATGATCTTATTTTTTCACAAAACGAAAATGCATCAAATCATTCTTTTTATTGAAATCTATTCGACACAGTGGGAAACAAAATGTAACTTTTCTATTTTTTCCTGATCAATTGATGTCTATATAAAAAGCAACAATAGTCTACTATTTTATAGATCTGTGCGACACTAAATATCATCAAACAACATTTCAACAATCGTAACAAGTAAGAAGTCAATTGTATTCTGAGCTTTTTCTAAAAACCTTTTAACTCTCGACTATATTATTTATTAACCAGTTGACTGAAAGAGCAAGATCAGTATCTTTAGAATGAAGATGAAGACGAGCTGTTACAATGCATTTCGATGTAGCAAAAGTTCTCATCAACTGATTTGTAATTTGCATATATTTGAATTAGAGTATTCCTTTATATCTTTTGAAGAGATCAAAACAATTCAAGAGAAAATACAGTGCAGCATTTTACCACTGAAGGCGATCATCATGAGACTCTATTTGAGAAAAATTATTTGATTAAATTTACCATTCCGTATCAATTAAATGAAATTAAACGTATTTTTCTAGGAGTAATTAAAGTCAATTTATCTTTCATTTGTCATAAAGAACTTCTATTCCGCCATCGAAAGTAGGTACACTCTAGCTGAGCACTTAAAATATATAGAAAAAATTAACCCACGAAGTAAAACACTTTCTGAAGCATAAAACGAAGTAGTATCTAGCAAGCTTCCTTTCATTTGTTACGCGAGTATACATATGAGAAAGATGTTGAGGTAACACATAATTCATCAAAAAAGCCACTTTGGTGAATAAGCTCCGAGAGATTCCATTGACGTCTCATGACGTGTTACTAGAGGTAACGAAGTTCTGATAATTTTTTCGTACAAGGCCTATCAAAGTGATACTCTTGATCAGAAATTACACTGCAAATATTCACATTAGATTGTAGCTGATTTACTATGCTGCTCAATCTGACATCCAGTGAATTTGTCACTACATCTGAAACATGTTCTAAACATTATTTTTTTTCAAGCATGTGCTGAAAAACTTTGGGTTTCAATGACTACAGAGATTGTAGAGAAGTCTTTGATTAAACTCTATTCCATAGAATTTGAAATTTTTTCTAAATCTATCTAGTCAAAACATTTGCCAGTTGAACAGCGGAACACAAAAATCAGAAAGTCACAATCTTAGACGACGTACTTTTCCGCTCTCAAGACACCCTTCAATCATTAAATTCGTTTTCATGACCCCAAATTAAAGAACATATAAACACTTGTCTATGAATCATTCAGAAGTATGCATTTTTAATTTCTGTCTTTGCAACCATACATTGTCGCAAACGAATGCCTATGACTAATTCGACAGTATCTTTGGTTTAGAATGCTTAAAAACTCAATTCACTGTTTAAAAAAAGAGTCTCGGAGGTGATGAATTTCAAGTTCTTCATATTCTCTGTTCAACTACACAAATGTATTGACTAGAAAGATTTGGAAAGATCTACAAGCTCTATAGAATAGTATTTAAAAAAAATTCCTACGATGTCTCTTGAATCTCTCAAACTTAATCTTAAAAAAGCATTTTTAATTGGATTTGAAAAATTTATTAAATCCTTAAGTTTGTTCGTGTTAATAAATTAAGAGGGAGAACTGTGCTTGAAAAATAGGACTATTTTTCGCTAAATTTCAGTGCACTTTGCTATAAGATAAAGTGACAAAAATCTTCAAATCTTTGCATTCATGACAAATGGGACTTAACTACAACAATGTGAAAAACAGAAGTATATCAATCTAGCTCAAGAACTTCATCTCAATCTAAAGTCCTAAACATTGCGCGAAAATGATGGGTATGCTTGTGAATATGTGTAAGTCTTATTTGAACATCCACCCACGTTCATCAACTATATATATATATATATATCCCTAGCAAAAACTTTATGCTAAGACTATCCTTTGTATACGCACATGAAAACATAGTGTCTCTTTGTAGTAGCGTTGAGTTTCATAGTGAATGAGGAGAGATTAAGTAAGTTTAATCAGCTCCTTTCTTATTATAATAGTTTTATTTCATCTTTAGGTCTTCTTAATCAGAATCAACTGTGATGTCAGTACATCGAGGTATGAGTAACATAATTTCTACTTCGGATTAATCTCAATGCAGATTATGCCTTCTGTATTGCTTTAATTTTCTAGGCGTTTCATGTAATTTTTGTCGTGTATCGGATTTCGAAGGCTTACTGTTTAAATGCAATGTGTGCAGCAATTATAACTTATGCGGTAGATGTTACGAAAAGGGAGTCGTAAGTTTAGATCATTCAAGATCACATCCAATGACATGCATACCATCTTGGACGTAAGTGATAGAGACTTTTGTCACCGCTATCAAAATTTCATAATGGCCAAGGGAATCATCAGATAGTCTTATTCTGTATAATATGTAAAGATAAAATCGAATTGTTACAGCATTTACTCTGAATTGGTGACATTTTATCTTTAGACAGCTGTTCTACAAATAAATAGTTTCGTTATGCATTAACTTTTAAGCTCGATTGAGAATATCCTCGAGTTATGCTTCTTCAGGCTGAAGTAAGTACTGAATTTGAGAATCAGTATTCGTAAATAGTTGACGATAGGTATCTTGCATATCCATGCACAGTGAAACTATATGCAGGAGTCTCCTTCTGTTGTCCTGAAATTACTCGGAAATCCCATATTATCTAATCACATCTACATTGTAAAAACAAGCATCTAAGAAATACGTTTGTTCCATGATTTAAAATCCAGACATCTTGCTATTGATTATTTGAATAAAGATCTCATAACAAAACAGAACATTTTCCTTTTTCTGATTTATTCGTTTGTTTCGGCTTTATTCTTCTTTAATTCTAGTATTGATCCTCGAACCAACCAACGTTGAAATAATGTCTTGATTCTTTACATAGAATATATTCTCCTTCTGACAAAATCCAATAAAAATCTTATTGTCCTTTGCTCGAAGAAAAGGAAGTTATAAGCATAGAAAACGAGTCTCTTGTATGTACGAGAAATCCATAAAGCAGACAAGTCCAAATGTATAGTTGATGAGTTTTTAAAACGAATATTTTATCATGGCGTTATAACGCTATGATTATAGAGAGAAAACTGAGTGGGAGCCTCTTGTAGTCTAAATTGTAATGAATCAACTTTGTGTTAAATATGACTAAAGCTTAACAAATAACTTGTATTTGCAGTTTCAGTTATCCTTCGATCACAAATATTTTCAGCAACTAGCTCTTCTTCTATGTCACACTTCAAAATCATAGTACTAATCGATTATATTATGATTTATCTATAATCACTTTCTCTACTTTAATTATTTATTAGGAAGACATTTTCTGTGGGTCATACTAGTCTTTTGTAGATATCAGCAAATTTTTAATAATGACTGGTATGTAAAATAGTGGAATATTCTTAAAAATAAGCTTTTCCAAGTAGATAAAGCAGAAAAAGATTGAAAGCATTTCTCTAATGAACTGCTTTATTGAATCTTGTGAATCTTTTTAAAAAGTAATAAAATATTTCAAAATAAAGTTAAAATCACATTATAGGTATGATCCAGAACCTCATGGCAGTGGACAAACCTCGTGGCCACAACTGGTTGGTAAGCCAGGGCATGAAGCTATTGCAGTGATTGAACGCGACTGTCCGTGTAAGTCAAATTTTGAGCGCATAAAAATCATTGTGCATATATCACAACTGATGATGTTCAAAAATACCATCCAATTTTGTTCATGTTCTTATATGTAATAGCGGCAATAGTTTGATGACTTTCGATGTAAATCCTTTAGAAAAGTTTTAAAGTTTCGATTAATTATTGAACTTTTACAAAGAACACTCAAAACGAGCATCATCACAAAACAACATTCCTTAGATGACTATATCTCAAGGATAGACCAACTAATCTAGCTGAAATTTTGTTCACGTACAGATATCGGAAAGTGCTATTAATGACATAAGTTTTCTCCACATATCCACTGTCAAAGCTGAAATTCCTATTTTAATCATTCTCTTCGTATATCTGATCGCAAAGACTAAATTATGATTTCAAAATTATTCTATAAACAAAGTTCGATTCCATCTATTAATGAGAAAACTTGCAATCTCTTCTAGCAAAGAACTGGTCTCAGGTAATGCTGTCAAACTTGAGGTTTTGCAAAATCATCGATTTTGAATCGTGTAGGCCTCGGAAAATGTGAAATGGCTCATAAATTGAATATTTGGTACTACGTAGTTTGTTTTTACTTTACAATCTGATGCAACAGTTAGTATGACATCTCGAGAAACGACCCAACGCAACAACAATCGCTTTCGGAAGTCCTACGATCCTCTTTGATAGAAGAAGGATAATCTTTCATTCAGAATTCTAATCTTAAATCTAGAGTTGCTTATATCGAAAGAGAAGAATTCATTATTACAACAATAATTATCAATGATATTTATTGTTGATCGAATTTATGAGGCGAAGAATCCTCAGCGTCATTTTACTAGTTTTTTCACTGTGGTATACTTCCGGCAAATCATTAAGTGTTCAGTTTTGCTTGTCAAATCAATGAATTCTTTTTCACATGTGATATCATCTACGTGGCATCATCTCCAACATACCATCATACATTATCAATCGTGAGTATTTCTTCTTCCCTGTCACTACATAATTCTCTGATCAAGTCCTAAAAGAATGATTGAATTGTCAGAGGTTCTCAATTTATGTTTTAGATTTCAAGGAATGAATCTGACTAATTTGAAAGAGCATTCTGGAACTCGTACCTTCAGATAACTTGTATATTATAAAACTTTCAATACTAAATTAGGACTGAATAGTATCATGCACTGTCTTAATAATAGAATCACCAGGCGAATGGATAGCTGTTATGTTTTCCAGATAGATTTACGCGTATAGAAAGCTCTGCGGGAGATCTAAGAGTAGAATTTCGGATGCAGGATTATCAATCCTTATTTACTAGTTTATTACAGCTTCCAAAGGTAGTTGTTTCATTGGATCGTTTCTGCAGATATAATACTAATTTTTGTATGATATTGTAGCACAATAATGGATTTATCAGTGACAAATATTCAGATCCTCACTCTTCTTAAGATCTACACGATACAATATCAACAGTTTTGAATAAATTCGATTTTGATGGCGTTGATCGATGCCAGGTCGTTTCTAGAACAAGCTGATATTGTTCTCACAAATAGATGTTATCGAACTCTGTTTGTAGAATAATTTTTAGATCATATTATAGTTTCTGTCACCAGATATAGAGAAAAAAGGCTAAAATAGGTATTTCAGCTTTGAAAAGTGACATTTGCAGGAAATTGATGTGTGAATATTTTGAGCTGAAACTTATATCACTAATGAGACTTTCGAATATCTATATGTGAACAAGATTTCAGCTCGACTTTTTAATCTATTCTTTATATATGATAACCTCAAACAGGCTGCTTATAACGATGCTCATTTTTGATATTCTTCTTGAAAGTTGAATGGAAAATGGAAGCTTCAATATTTTTCAAAACGTTATATGGTATGAATCATCAAACTGTTGCTACTATCAAATATATGAAAACGAACAATATCGGGTGACATCGTTGAGCATATTCATTCGTGAGTTATGTACGATGACTCCTAAGTTACCGCTAATTACTTTACGTAAAATTAGAAAGGAAATTTTATTAAAATATTCTCGTCTATAGTTCATTCTTATTTTTATTGTAGTTTTTCTTCTACATTGTTTTAGATCTCGAAGTTTTCAAAATTAAACAAAATGATATATGCACCTCTGATGTACGCCGTGATCGTGTACGTATAAAAGTCGACCATAATGACATTGTTTGCCAAGTTCCATCTATTGGTTGAATATCAGCAGTATTTGCAACAAGTAGTGAACTAACGATATTTTCCTTACTTTTCACCTTGATAATGAATAGCTTTAACAAAGGCACTTAATTGATTATTTTATGTGTACTGTGAGTTGTGATTTTCAATAGTATACGAATAAATAAAGCGCATTATGGAAATAGAATAAGTTTTGTAAAGAGTGTTGATGTGATTATATACTTTAAAGATAAACTTAACTATCACAATACATATTTCAATGTAGCAACAGATCACCTCAGATGGATGTCTAGAAATCATGGACAATCGCAGACATCAAATTCAAACTGCACTTTTAAAAAATATAATATCCAAAGTGTGCATATATGTAACAAACTAAAATCCAAAAAGTCAAAGATAAAAGGTTCACTATCAATGTTTAAAGGAAAGAAAAAAACTTTAATCTTCAAAATTCTAAGCCGAATATGAGGCTTTTGCATTCATTGCATTTGCATATATGTGCATACTATGAATATATCAATTTGAACGTAAATATCAATCAGAAAATATTATTTGTTATTAAAATGGATGAAAAAATATGAAGGAATGAATGTATGAGTTGTACGTGCAGCAATAGGTTTGTTCGACGACCTCCGAAAATATAGAATAGTTGCAAAACATTTAGCTTATATGACTGAAAAATTCCGACTACGTTTATTCTGTGTTAGTGCTAATGGATGATGCTCATTGACTCTAACTATATGTTATGTTATTATTTTTTTATATCTGTTTCTTCCTAATGTCGGCTCTTTGACCTTGTATCATAATGACAAATTTTAATTCATTTTTATTGCTGTTCTTCTTTTTGTTATATCTTTATTATTTATTTTTCATATTTCTCGTTTATTACAATTTTTATTGCTTGTTTTATTTGTCATGAAATAAAATCTCTTCGATTATTAAATTCCTTGACTATGATTCTGTTATGTAGACTAAATCCCTTATTTCGCCATCAATTCAACTTCTATCAGAAAATCCAAATCTTCAGACAGTTCGTTGAGAAAAATAACCTCAAAAGTTTTCAGAAACCATCAGAAGTTGGAATTTTAAACTAAAAATCTTTGATTAAATTCTATAACAAAATCGTTATTTCTAAATAATAGCTTTTCTTAATAAAAATATAAAAACTCGCACGTTATCTATAATTGTATCTCTTTTGAAGATGAGCCATATTTAATATATCCAAATTAACACTGCAAAAACAATAGAATTTTTATTAGGTTTGCTCAAAACCACTCAATGTCCGACAGTTAAGCTGTTTTTCATGGATGCTGAGTTATAGGATCTAAAGTTTGTTACTCTATTCAGAGCTGCCAGAGTTATTGCAGTGGCAAAATGTTTTACCTGTGAGTTATCCAAGAGTTTTTGAGTCTACTACAGCCCAAAATTGTTAATTTGGACGTGATTATCATAGACGAACGATTTACTCGAAGAAGCTAAGGTTTTTACTAACATGAGGTGTTATAAAGATCTTTCTTTGAAGAAATTCCAAAGCTTTATCATGCGCTCCTTATCGCTCTTTGGATAGGACATTTGTAGAAGACCAAATATATATTCATTTCACTTGATATTTGTTTCGGTAAAAGGATCGCCCATCAATTATGGATGTCTATACAAAGTTTTGACTGAGTTCATTACGCTATTCTTGCGATATAGTCTTGTCAATGGATAGGTTTTTCATGATCTTGACTTTTAGGATCTTTCGCAAAAATTCTATAAAAAAGTTATTTGTTCAATATTTTTTATGTGATTTGCGCCAAGCATTATCAAACAGTGATCTCTAGCACGTATACGAAAAAGAACAGAACTGAAAATGGTCGATTAATCATCTCTGACGAGGGAACATTTTCAGGTGCCCCGCTCCAATTTCGTTCGTTTATACATCATTCGATAGTGGACCTGGAGTAGGTAAAAAGCCTATAAGGATTTCGGCCGACTGCTTTTCCTTCGGGAGTTAGAGCCATTTTACTGGAATTTTAGCCTATAGCACGGTATACGCCAACAAATCGAATGACGGTATTTCGACCTGAAATTTTGCCCACAGAAAGACCTACTTGTAACTAGAATAATCTGAAATTTTCAGCTCAAAAAAATGTTTCCTTCGCGAGATATTCAATTTTCAAAAAACACTTATATCCATTGAAAGATGGCAGAATCTCACGTTTTTTGAAAATTCAATATCTCGCGAAGGATACATTTTTTCGAGCTGAAAATTTCAGATTATTCTAGTTACAAGTAGGTCCTTCTGTGGGCAAAATTTCAGGTCGAAATACCGTCATTCGATTTGTTGGCGTATACCGTGCTATAGGCTAAAATTCCAGTAAAATGGCTCTAACTCCCGAAGGAAAAGCAGTCGGCCGAAATCCTTATAGGCTTTTTACCTACTCCAGGTCCACTATCGAATGATGTATAAACGAACGAAATTGGAGCGTGGCACCTGAAAATGTTCCCTCGTTAGTGTATTGACTCATAAGTTGAAGCGAATTTAATATTTTGATTACAACATTCATCTATGAAGGAATTTGAACGTGATAGAATATTAAGATAGAGAACAACTGTAAGAAGAATGTTATTCATAATAATGAATAACTGATGAGACACAATAGAATAAAAATGAAAAGTTTAAAAAATAAATAAGACAATGTGTTATGAACAAAAAACGAGTAACAAGTACTAGGCTAGTCAAGACCAAAAATAGTTTACTTTCACGGAAAACTAAGTTGCGATGTCTGCTACGTATAATTCATTGCGATCAAAAGAGAATTAAAAATATGTTACTAATTAGTATTTAATCTTTGATCAGAATAAAGTAATTTCAGAATCTAATGAGAAATAAAACTTTTTATTTGATGGAGACAATGTCGTAAAATCGATCATAATCAAAATATTTTTTGACTAAGAATATATATCATATTATTATAGTAAAAATGTGAACAAAATTATAAATGCGATTACTCATGATATTCATCCTTTCAGGTACCGTTGTGTTCCATACCTTTGATTTGCGTCTTTTTAAAATGACATGTGATTGCTTCTCTCAAAATTTAGTTTACATTGTTATTGTCGCACCCTTATAGTTACATAGAAAAATAAGAAATTACACCATCACAAGAAATTCAATGAGACATCATACACAACAGAATATTTAAAAGGTAATACAGAATTTGAAAACGCACACATTCTACTGGAACATTTACGTTTCACACGTTACAACATCAACCACTGCATCGATGAATCTTAACTTGCATACGTTATCGGTCGAATTGATTTACCGGATTCTCGATAATCTCGAACCAAAACAAATTTTCTTGTCATGCCAAAACGTTTGTAAAAGGCTAAATGCTATTGTACAGACGTACCATCGATATCAGGTAATTGTAGGTTTTATTGTGAACTCATACTTCTAACACGTTCTAAATACATCATTATTTTCTTGATAATATATTATTTGATTAATTTTCTTGTTCATAGTTTAAAAGGAAATTATTTCATATAATGTTGTTCTAGTTTGGTGCATTGTATAAACAAAAACAATTCAGAATTACTCGGGTGAGGGTGAGGGTGAGGGTGAGCTCGGGGTGAAGAGGCTAGATGGGTGGAACTTAGTGAGACTTGGCAGAAATATGCTAGAATAAGGAAGATCACGTAGGACTAGGTAACAGCAGGTGAATCGGGTCGGTTGGAACAAGTTGCTGTGATTTTTTATTTAAAAATTTAGTTTGGAATGTAAAAGACCGTAGACTCAGAAATACCGAGAAACAGTCGATAACGAGTGATGGATCGTTTTTTTCTACTTCCACCTAATTACAACAAACTTGAAATACTTTTTGGAATATATATAGGTCAGTTTTCTACTAGAAAACTGTATTTTACATCACTTACCATTATGACAATCTTTAATGAAAATTGATCAGCATTCACCAGAGTTTGGATTTCCTTGTTATGGCTGCAAATAAACTAGATTTCAACGACGATTTTTTCACTGCTCTAGCATGGAGACAACTTACAAGGGAAGGCCACCAAGTGTTCATTCGTTTTTGAGTTGAGACTTATTTAATCGGAAGTAATCGAGCATACTGATTCCGAATTTCATAATGTTTTGAGCTAATTTTGACTTTAAAGCTCCGGTTATTGAAGACTTTGATTTTTAAGCCAAAAATTTATTCGCGCTAAAAAATTGTTTTGATCATTTCAACTAATAAAGTGCGTGACGAAACCTACGGAAAATCATTTTTCAAGGTTTTATGAGAGGTTCTGAGCGAATTTTTTACTTTGAAAGCTTGAAAAACGAGAGGAAAAATCGGCTTTTTACTAGAAGTGTCATTTTCCGATTCCATTCCCAAGAACCGAGAACTCATAAAGATTCTCGCTTTCTGAGAACCGGGAATCTTTTTCAATACAGGTTTCTCGACAATCAGGAATCTTTTTGAATGTAGGATTCATAGTCCTGGGAACCAAGACCTAGTTATGCACTAGTGCCTCTCCAGGTCAGCTATACCCACCATCCAGAAAATGGAAATTCAAGTAGAATTCTATAGAATTCCGATTGCCGTAAATTCCTTAAATTTCATGTTTCATAGCGAGGAAAGATAAGGATGTGGGCGATGGTCATCACTTAGTTGAATTCCTTGAGTTCCTCGTGGAATTCTCTAGAGTTTTCAATTTCTGGATCGTGAGTATATCTCAAGAATCAATACAAAATGATTTTATTTAGCAGTAATGCAAAAGTAAACGCAGTTTTTTTAAAAAATTAAAAATTTTAAAAACTCGCAAAATTTCTCGAAACACACATAATAGTGAGGGCCAGTTTTTTTTCGATAAATCTTCGAAAACCCATTCATTTTTTGAAAAACCCATACATATTCTGAAAACGGAGATTTCGACGCATCTCTCTATGGAAAAAAACTAAACTGCGAATTTTTTTGAAAAATTGGATTTGTTAAGGAAGGAAGCACCCTTAATCCGAGAGATTACTCTGTTGGGGACCTTGAGACACTCCCAAAATATAGCACTAAAGGATCTAAAAGTACCATTACAGTATAGGACTTACCTACCTGAAGGAGATATACTCACAATCCAGAAATTGAAAATTCTGGAGAATTCCACGAGGAATTCAAGGAATTCAACTAAGTGATGGCCATCGTCCACACCATCATCTTTCCTCGCTATGCAACATGGAATTTAAGGAATTTACGGCAAGCGGAATTCTATAGAATTCTACTTGAATTTCCATTTTCTGGATGGTGGGTATTGCTGTGAGTAGCAAACTTGAAATAATTCTCGCTCGGTTTAAGATATCTCTAATATTTTTTTTTCTTTGAAGGTCCAAATAAGGATAAAATTGTCGGAACAGATTCTTTTTAATTAGCTTCTCGTTTGAGAAAAGTGAAGTTCACCGCCACGGAATCAGCCTTCTTTGTGCTGATTTACACGTCATGTCTACGAAAATGCTTATAAAAAAAGGAATAAAGAGGAATTTCAAAATTCCGGTCGGACAAAATTTTAGCACTGACACTAGCTTTAATTTAAAACCAACCCAAACTCTCTATCTTTAACAGTAATCAAGTTATTAAAGGATCTTCTAGAAGGTAGTAAACCAACTGAAAATTGTGTTTGATATGACGTATCGGGTTGAAATTATTACCAGAAGTGTTTCTCATCAGGCCCAGTCATCGCTAAAACTTTCAGCTCAAACGGACTGTTTTAAGTGGGAAATCCGTTGTGAGGAAGGTCCTTTCAGGCTCTGACTATAGCCAAGGAAACAGCCCATGAGGACCTATGCGTACCTCGTGCAATATTGGACTTGAGCACCTGAGGATATTCCCAACCCATAGAATTTGAAGACCTAAAGATATTCCATACTATAGGACTTGAGGATATAAGGATACCTCTATAATATATGATTTGAGGACCTAAAGGTAGCTACATAGTATAAGGCTTGAGAATCTGAAAATTATCCTCATAGTATGAAATTTGACGATATAAGAATATCTTATTCTTAACGTAAGACTTGACACTCTAATTCTCATGTTCTCAGAAATCAATAAACTGTCGAAGTTCCCCGTTCTCGGGAACCGTAATCAGGTAGGATTCTTAAATTTCTAGGTATTGAGAACCTTTCGGAATTCTTGGTTCTCGAGAACCAGTGATTGGACGAGTACAAGTACAACGAGTACAAGTACAAATATTTTTTACTTTTATAATGTACTGTGGACTTGTACTTGGTATTATATACTGTAGTACACTGTACTCAGTACCGGTACTTGAGTACATTGCACTTTAGTACAATGTACTTTGTACTGGCATTAAACTGTATTAGTACCGGGTACTAGTACCGTTTAATGCCAGTACTAAGTATATTGTACGGCAGTACAATATACTCAAGTACCGGTACTAAGTAAACTAGCTAAGTAAAAAGTAAATGTACTTGTGCTACATGAATGTACTAAGTATTGAAGATTTTTAAGTACAAAGTACGAAAAGTACCAAGTCCTGTACTAAGTATCCAATCACTGTCGAGAACCTGGAACGCATATTAGATTTTTGAGAAAAGACAATAAAAGAGTATATGGACATTTCGCTGTCGTCTAAAATGCATTTTGAAATGGGTTCATGTTCCTTGGGAACAGAACTCTCGGGAATCGGGAACCCCGACACCCCTAGTTTTTACTATACTGTGTAGGGGTGTATCAGTTCCATATCAGTTCTGTGAGCGGGAACTGGCATGCCATTTCAAGCTCATCTGAAAGGAGTTGATCACCAGCTCACAAGAGCTAGAGCTGAGTTGATTACCAACTCACATGAGCTGGAGCTGGAACTGGCCACCAGCTCACATGAATCGGAGCTGGAGCTGATCACCATCTCTTTATCACAGCTTATCATAGTTCATGAGCTTGAACTGTCACACTCCCAATACTGTGTGAAAAAGCCAGTTTTTCTCTCTTTTTTAAAGTTTTACACGTAGAAAACTCGCTCAGAACCTCTCATGAAAACTTGAAAAGTGGTTTTTTGTAGGTTTCGGGACGTACTTTCTTTATTGGACAGGCCAAAAAATAAATTAACGTAAATAGTTTTTAGACTTGAAATCAAGATCTTCAATAACCGAGGCTTTAAAGACAAAATTAGCTTAAACCATCATGAAATTCAGAAACAGCATGCTCGATTACTCCCGACCAATTGAGTCTCAGCTAAAAAAAAGAGTGAATACTTGGTGGCCTTGCTTCATTAGTATGCTCTCTGATCATTCCAATGTTAGCAAGTAATCTTTCTTTCATGGCTTGGACAAAACTGGGTGTTGTCCATACGAGACAGATAAAAATTGTAGCCGAAAACGTATTCTCTCATAGAAACAATGTAGAAACATACATTGATTGACATCGATAATCTTTAATCAAAACCTTTTTAATAAAACTAAAACTCCTGTAAACTAGAATATCTTTACGAAAATAACACCGAAGCTCAGGCAGTTACTTTAACTTCTTATATAAATATTGACACTAACTTCCCTTACTTACTAATTTATTAATCTCAAAAGAATTAGTCATAAAATAATTGAACTTCACCTGAAGTCTACCGAATCCATTGATTGTTCCTCTCTTTTTTCTGTTTAACAGAAGTTCACTTATGATTCGTATATCTATTTTAACTTACGATCGATACTCAAGTTTTCCCCAGTATTTCAAAAGACTTCTACGAATTCTTCGAGTATTCGAAGGACTGTAAACACTTTCGAAATAACAGTAGATATTCCTAAATGTCTGAAGAATTTATAAAAATACAGCCAATTCTTAAGAAGAAGTGTAACAATTTCATATCGATTCTGAGGGCGAGAACTACTGCATCAATTCCAACTCATTAGGAAGTAATTGATCTTCGACTCACAGGAATCAGAGCTGGACTAGGTAGTCAGCTCATCTAAGTTGAAATTAGAGCTGGTGCGAAATTCAAATGAATTGAAATTTGGCACCCACTCTCTGTAATAACTAATTACAGTTCATGAGCTGGTACTGGCATACATGTTCATTCATACACAGTTGATAATGAGCTAAAACTTAACGTGTTTTTATAATGATATTATTACTTAGTTATTAGTAATCGGTTACAACAGAGACTTCGATCAGAGATAGTGTATATTCGTTTCTTTATGGAGCAAGACGCAATAATACATGATAAAAAAAAGACAACTGGTCCTACCCTACTCATGGAGTACACCAGACGTGATTTGTAAAGCTAACCTTTTCAACAAAATCAAGCCGCGTTGACACGAATTTCGTCATGAGCTTCTACACTCAATTGAGTGTAACTATGGAGAGCTTCTCACTCACAAGTACAGAATATAGCGACACTAAATGTACCCCCCTGTCAGGCTTTCAATTATATCATTCCTTTGTAACATGGCTGTGTGTTCAACCGGTAGTGAATTAGTACAATACTTCTATCTACCAAAACCATCAATGAAGATATTTCATTTTCACTGTTCTATAGTATTTCCAATGCCAGTTGTCATAGTTATTATGCTGAAAGATTTAAAGCTATTTCATATCTCTCTTGAATATACAACAAGCTACAGATGGATTACAGCTCACACGAGTTGGAGCTAGAACTGCCGACCAGCTCTTTGCCCCCGCTCCTCACAACTCATGAGCCTAAACTGTCACAACCCTATTCTCAAAAGATTCATCGAAACACCTTGCAAAAATGATATAGTCCTCAATTAAACAGAACATCCAGCTGACGAATTCCGAGATGAAACGATACTACTCACACTTCATTCGCTTCACCCATATTCATTTTCCTCTCTACATGTAGACATTCACCGAACTACACTTCGGACGGGATCCAATCGGAAAGGCTGGTGCACCACATCTTGCTGTTGCTTTACGGCATAACACAGTGATTCTTATCCTATTTACATCTCTCTTCTATTTATCTTCTTCTCAACAAATAGACAATTACCACACTAAACCTTGGTTTCAACAGCATCGGAGCTGCCGGTGTACAACATCTTGCTGATGCTTTATGCTATAATACAGTGATTCTTATCCTATTTGCATCTCTATCATATTCATCTTCTTCTCAACAAATAGACACTTACCACACTAAATCTTATGAGAAATAAAATCGGAGATGCTGGTACACGACATCTTGCTGA
>JAJEKB010021555.1:408567-423851 GCA_022393335.1 Macrotrachela quadricornifera | reverse complement strand
TTTACATCTCTCTCATATTCATCTTCTTCTCTACATATAGACACTCATCAAACTGTAGCTTCCATCTGATTGAATCATAGCTGCTGTATATAGAAAATAACACATTGAACGCACGACCCGACCGTTACTTCTAGCTTGCTAAGGGTCAGTCATCAGGTGTATTTACAATCTATTATTATATAAATGCGAAAAGTCTCTAAATAAATGAAAATTGAATAAAATATCGTAGTAAATCTTAAATTCTGTAAGGAGAGTATATTGGAAATAATATACTGAAAGCATCAGACGATCGGGATTCAAACCTAGCTTACGGATTATTTATCAAGTTTGAGGGTGACGATAACGGTGAATTTAAATAAATAATTACCACTACCTGGATTTCGACCTCATTGAAAAACATCATTCATAAATTGGTGATAGAATCTGCACAATAAATAGATTTTCAAACATTTCCATGTTTAATGAAAAATTCCAAATATTTCGAGTAGCTTTTAAAACGCAACAGATGGTGTTTCACTAAGTGAAGCAAAGTAAGTAGAAAAATTCGGAAATATTTTTAGTATTAATTACTTAGTTCAGCAGGGGGTAATAACTGGTGAAATAGATTTAGAAGAAAATGTATGCACAGTAGTACAATCTACTATAGTAAATTGAATATATTTGGTTTTACGTGATGAGTTAAAGTAGTTTAATACTATGTAGAGTATTGCAGTGAGATTGATGAATATTTCAGGAGGATGATGGTTTTTAGAAATTGGATGGTAATATGTTGAAATTTGTTGCAGATTGTCTGATAGAGGACCATTGAATTATTTAGATAGGAAGTGTATACTCGCTGATGAAGCTGGTTATGCTGTACATTCAAATTTTTCGTGATTGGTCAATATTCAATTCTCTGATGTTTTTATATTATTAGAATTACTCTAGGAAGTGTGTCGATAAAACTGAAGAAAGATGGAACAGAATTTTGTACGTGAATAAGAGAATTTATAGTGGTTAAGGGAACTAGGAATAAAGTAGATTAAGGTATGGTTTATTTATGTTGTAGAATAAATGAAATACGAATAACAACGTCTCATGTGCAAGTCTAACAGTGTGTACTTGGGTAAGCTGCGCTTGTAGGAGAGTGTATGAAATAAGTAAACAAAATGTATGAATAACAGATGATGATGGTTTCGATGGCATGTTCTATGAGTTTGATACAAAGGATATAATCATTCAATAATACCAATTTGTGTGAACGAATCAAGAGAAATTAAAAGTACCAAAAGTCTTTAAATAGAACATTGAAAAAAAGAAAGTTAAAAGTCATCTTGGTCTTCTAATATATATATAGTATTCTGATGTAGTGATAATACATACTTATTCTGTTCCTCTTCACATTCAATTGGCATGTCTCTATTAGTGTGATTGTTTCTATCTTCAATTGATGTCTTCACTTTAGCAATAATATCTTGAGCTATTTCTCTAGATCATTTTTGATATTATTGCAGTTGTAACATGTGTGCTCTGCGTTTTAAATTCTCCTTTTGTCTCTACGTGCTCATGTGGAAGTGTTTTGGACTATTTTATACCAATACGTGATCTTACCGATTGAAATTGTCTAAATTCAATGTAACTGCCTACTTGAGTAGGATATTAGGTTTTGTTTAGAATTCAATTCTTTTGAATTTGAAAAATTATTATAAAACCTTTCTTTTGAAAAACGTATTCCAGGCACAATCATTAAATGTCACTGTGTAATTACATTGCATTCTCAGAATGAATAAATAATTGAAACATGCATTATTAAAATATCTATACAAGTCGTATTCATTCATTAGACCTGCTACTTTTTTGAGAAAATAGTTTTTCTTGTTCATTGGCTTTTTAAAGAATGATCTGAATGTAGACTATGAGAGACGAATGACGATATATTCGCGATTCATTGAAAACGATATTATACAGACATATTGTAAAACTTGATTGAATTCATTTTGAATATTTTCTCTTATATCTTCTTCTATTGAAAAGGTACAAGTATATCATTCATCAAAAAGAAAATGCATCTGACTTGTCATATTCATACGACAGACAATAGCAAAAGATTTTGGCTTGTATTTAAATGATCAGTATTTTATTGTGAATGATCAGTATTTTTTGATCAGTAAATAATTCGAAAGATCAGTAATTAAATCAAAATATGATCAGTATATAAATTGATTCTGATCAGTACATAGTTTTTTTTTGATCAGTAGATATTTTATTTGATTAGTAATTTTTCAATTTACAACAGTAACAACATTACAAATACAAGTAAGACAAAATCTATTGAATAAGTAAAGCTTTTTTAGCCTTTGAAGGTCGACCTCGACGTCTTTTTTCTCCAATT
Source organism: Macrotrachela quadricornifera (assembly GCA_022393335.1). Taxonomy (NCBI): domain Eukaryota; kingdom Metazoa; phylum Rotifera; class Eurotatoria; order Philodinida; family Philodinidae; genus Macrotrachela; species Macrotrachela quadricornifera. The sequence goes on along the minus strand of JAJEKB010021555.1, from coordinate 421,480 downwards.
TTAACGTTTTTTGCAGCAAGTGGTGGTCTACAATAATTTAATCTAATTGCCAATCCGACGATATATTTACACATGAATTTTTTGAAAAAAGCTGGACAATGGCATTGACCATCTAACCATTTTGTGTCATCGATTGGTAATAAAACACGCCAGATATTAAATGCTTTAATTTTATATTGATCAAAAGAGTACCATTTCATTTTCTTCATATTGTCAATTTCAGTTTTTGAAATATTCAATTCTTCTCCAGCAGGCAAGTAAAACTCGATTTCTTTATCCAATTTGTTTGATACAATAGATTTGTTCAATTTAACCCATTGATAACTATTAGTCTATATATCCAATGTAATTGTTTGTTTATCATGACATTCTTTGAGATCTCGTTCGTACAATTTTGACCATTTTTCCACAATTTCAAATGATAAAACTTTGAATCGAGATAATGGAAGACGTTCTCCAAATGTATTTTCATCTTTGATAACTCTATTAGTCGCTTCCAATGCATTGTTTGTGCTTGGGGTTAATTGTCGAACACCTTCATACCAGCCATTGTGTAAAGTTAGCCATTCATTTTCAAAATATTCCACAAATAATGGTTGTTTCTTCTTCCATTTTCTAATAAACAGATTGAAGGCTTTCATAAACATATGTTCACTTTGCGCTAATTGTAATGCTTCAACATCTTCTTTTAAAGCTTCTTGTTCCATCTTCTCTACCATCGATTCTATCTTCTTTACCATCTTTCGAGGCATATGAGCCCAACACATAACCGAATGTTTATCTCCAAAGACCGCTTGAAATCCATTGCGAATTGCATCTGAACCATCAGCAATCAAAACATCTGGATCAATTTCAGGTAAATCGAGTTTTCTTACACCATCTTGAAGAGCACGAAAAACGAATGTGAAATCTTGGGTTTTTTCATTCGAACAAACAGCAATCCTAAATGAATGAAATTGTCGATCAAGATCCGTCGTTCCAATAACAAGAACAGGAAAACCCTGCCATATCAGCTTATAAGTAGCATCTGCATGAATTTTCTTCGACATAGCAGCAGAGCGTAGAAGTCTTTTTGTTGAAACAAAAAACCGAAACTTGTTCCCATTTTCATCATCACCATCTTTATCAACCACAATGTCATTCTCATCACCATCATAAATAATTTCATACGAGACAACAAAACCTGTATTATCTGATTCTGGAATTGATTTACTCGATTCCATGCACCATTGTTCAATTTCACCAAGACTTATGTGTCTGGAACCAAATCTTTCTGTTTTCAATGTTCTTAAGAAATTGCTCAATTGACTAATACTTGGTGCTGCAATTCCTCGTTCAAATAATGCTTCGATTATAGCTTTTGGTTTTAATTTTAAATCATAAAATTCTTTTATAACCATTTTTACGTCATTTGGTATTCTTGTACATTTTTCTTGTGTTAAATGGTGAGTATGATCTGATGTATCATGAAATAAAATAACTTCTTCATTGGTAGAATTAAACAATAGATAAATACCGGCATCACATTGTTTTCCACGAAGTTTAACCTTGTTGCAGCGAAAAATCTTCTTTTTTCCTTCAGCTGTTGTATTGGTATAATATTCGCTCCATCCGTCTTCTTCAATAATCGCTTGTTCAGCTTCACCAACATTGCTAAATATCTTTTCTTTCGTCCATACCCGTTGTTTCTTCCTTGCTCTTTTCTTATGTTCAACATGAACACTATCATTGATATCTTCTTCGTCAGAAACATATAATGGCACTTCAATGGTTCCAGTTGTAGTTGCCATTTCAAATTCAATCAGATATTATTTTATACAGTAAATAGAATTTCTGTTTAGTTTGATTTTAAAATGAAGTGTTTATATAGGAATAAGTACAACAATGATCGAGGGTATATCTAATGAAACTAGCTCTTTGTTAAACTAAAAACAATCATGAAGATATATGTTCATCTATTATATAAGTGTAAGATATCAAGCAGATGTAATATATAGAAAGTAGGTTAAGAAGAAACAAAGACAAAAAGTAGGTCAATATATATGTGATAATTGAGGGATGTTATCGAACGACAAATACTGGTAAAAACACTAAAATTTATTGAGCAAACGACATTTTATACTGATATTTTAATTTTAGTACTGATACTTTCATTATTCTACTGATCAAATAAATAATTTACTGATCGAATGAAATATTTACTGATCAATTATTATTCTACTGATAGTTTCATATTTTTCACTGATCATTTGCATTTAATACTGATCAAATTTTACTGATCATTCATAATAAAATACTGATCATTTAATTTGTAGCCAAAGATTTTCTCTCTGAGCAAAATTATCTGTTTGAATAGTCAAATTGAATTTCTGTTCTAATGCTATCTTAAAAGCATCTTAATAAACGATAAGATAATGTTATATATATAGTTGGTCAAAAAAGTATCCGACCACCCCGTTTGACTCTCTTGGAAAGATCTTATCTAAATAAACCCTTTACAAAGGCAAACTCTTATAAAACTTATGCATTATAGAGAGCTTTATTTGTTCTATTTAGTGGAAGTATTGAAAGAAAAATCACATTATGTTTTGAAATTAAAAATCATTTTTATGAAACACCATGAAATTTTCGAGAAAAATAAATCTTTAACAAATCTTGATATTGAGACTGAAGTGAAAACTACATATGCAGTTTTGTAGAGCAGCTCACGGCGCGTCAAATGATATACAGGGTGAGTCATAAATATGTATACGATAAAAAATTTGAATATCTCGATTACGGCTCGAGCAAGTGAGCTGATTTCTTTTATAAATGACAGAGACATGTTCAAAGTTTATATTCATAAAGAGATGCCTTGAGAGATTCTTTCTTCAGTGTCACTACTGATCTCAACAAAAAAAAAAAAATACTTTTTCACATATAGGAAAAAAACAATATATTTAACAAAGGGTCTCTCTAGACATCTCTTTCTGAATATAAAATCTGAATATGTCTCTATCATGTATAAAGAAATCAGTTCATTTGCTCGAACCGTAATGGAGATATCCAAATTTTTTCTCATATACATATTTATGAGTCACCCTGTATAGTGAATCGAATTTTCATTGAGTCTTAATGCGTTAATAATTTAAATATTCGTTCGGGGGCATACATTCACTAGACATATACCAGCATCGCATCCTCTTACAAAATATGTATCATTTTCGCTAAATGAAAGCATCGTAGTATTTTCTACTATTGGGACAGAACAGATATGACTTTTGACCAGTGAGAAGACAACTTCTGTAAATCCTCCCTCCCCTGTATTAGAAGACTCCGGATCTTCTAAAATGTCCCAGCGTAAAAATTGTGTAGGAGAGTTTTCTATTTATGGGGGCTTTTTAATGAGACTTTCACGTAAAATTTCCAAAAAAATTTCCAAGATATAATTTTACCTCTCACATTATTGTTTTTGTAGAACCTATATAGTCATGAATAATGATGTACCTATGTGGAACTTCTCGTATTCATTATCTGTTTTTATACTCAATAAAAATTTTTCGATTAACAGTTAGACTATTGTGCAACAAAACCCGGATTTTAATCGATTTAGTAGATTTTTTTGTGAAAAAATAAACGAAATGTATTAAATCTGGGTTGTGTTACGCAATAGCCCAATTGCTAATGGGAAATTTTCCACTGGGTAACTCTACCAAAACAGCGTTTACCTCATTAGATCTCTGTAACCATCTGAAGTTTCGTCTTCTGATAATACACTATTGTCTACAAAAGTACCCCAAACTTCATCAAAGTTCGTGGAAACACAGAACTCGGCATAGTAGACTCTTCCACAGAAAAAGAAAACGTTTCTGTTTCCGATGAAAGAGCTTTGCATTCTTCCATCAGTTCCAATGCTAAGACTTTGTTTGATAGTACGTTTTTTACAAAACGAAACGTACTACCAAATCAACTTTTAGCGTTGAAATTGATTAAAGTCCAGCATTGACTCCTGCAAAATTTCAGCGTAGGACTGTAACACTTTACATGCAAAGAAATAAGTGATAATGAGCTCAAAAGACTTGGTTAAACAGCTACAGTTTAAAAATTGAACTTATCTTTCAATTCTTCTCAACTGAAACTTAGAATCTCTTTTGAGGATCATGCAAAATTCAATGACTTCTTGAGAAAAAACAATGTTTTGAAAATAGCATGCTGTTTAATGCTCCTTCTGGTTTCCTTCCAGTGAATATGGAATGTCTCTCGATCATCGAACAAGAATGGTTATGCTTTGACGGTATACGTGGATATAAAAATAGAAAAGATCTTACGGAAAGTTTTAAAAGTTTTTTATGAATGAATTAAAAGATGCGGACCTTCTAATGTGAGGAAGGAAGTTAATGCAGTGCTCTATTCTAACGAAAATAATAAATATTTTCCAAGAGAATGCGGTACTGGTATATGTCTAGTGAATGTATGCCTCCGAACAAATAGTTAAATTATTAACGCATCAAGACTCAATGAAAACTCGATTTACTATATATCATACGACGCGCCGTGAGCTGCTCTACAAAACTGCATATGTAATTTTCACTTCAATCTCAATATCAAGATTTGTCAAAGATTTATTTTTGTCATAAATTTCATGATTTTTCATAAAAAGTGATTTTAAATTTCAAAATATAATGTGATTTTTCTTTCAATACTTCCACTAGATAGACCAAAAAAGTTTTCTTTGATGCATAAGTTTTATAAGAGTTTGTTTAGATAAGAGCTTTGCAAGAGAGTCAAACGGGGTGGTCGGATATCTTTTTGACCAACTCTATCTATAATTTGAAAACAAATTATAGGACACAGTAACTTTGTAGTTGTCGAAGTAGGTTATCTTCATTATACTCAAATTATTTTAGTAATAGATAATGTCAATACAGGAGGCAAATATATAGGAAGATAGAGAATTTCAAGTGCTATCAGAATATATAATTGCTTTTTTAAAAAAGTTATTCTATAGTGATAAAAACTCTCAAAAACTTATTTTGACGACAATGATAAAATTAAGTTTGTGGAAATCTGAACATGAGGGTGCTCTTATTGCTCCCAGTTTATTTTTAGCAATGTTTAACTAGAAACTAAAACACAATTCAATATATGTTTCTGTAGCGATGATATACTCAAAATATCGACTACAACTATTTATTTTTAAGCGGATATCTGTATAGTGGCCTTCAAAGTTCTTTGAATATCTTGAGAAGTTAAATTATTAGTTTTGTATTTCTATGGTAAAAGAAGACATAGGAATTTGGTTTTAATCAAAACGCAGTGCGCAGTCTCTATTACACATGTACAGAATTACATATAATTCTATCAATCTGTTCGGTTTTTATTCGGAAAATATTGACATTATGAGTTTTTCATTATTTCAGAGTTATCCAACCACTTTTTTCTGTCATTCATTTCTGATTCATTCCAACTTCATTATATTCTATTCGAAAAAAAAAATTGTGTTCTTCAGGATGCATTTCTTTTTAGCTCACCTTCTCTAGTAAAAAGAAAGATCGGTAACTGTTAGTTTTAATATTAATATTTCTATGGCATCTTGCCATAAACAAATGACTTTAATTGATTGAAAAATTTATTTAAAAAGTTGAACGAATAAGCCAAAATACCAATGAATGTTTCTTTGGGAGGTGACAATAAAGGTGGGAATATAGACTTGAAATGCTCAACACTTTCGAACTTTTTCAGTATCCTCTGGTATGAAACATCATATCGTCTATATGAAACTAGATGTGTTATAGTTCTACTTAGGACGTACAAAAAGTTCCCAGATTGCTATTGGCAATTTTATAAACCAATTAATATCGAAGAGTGTTGTGCATGGATAAATAGTGGAATGTCTTATCTATAATAGTATATATAGTAAATCTCTTTAAGACTTAGTTACAGTATTTTTTTCGATAAACTTTAATTCGAACTTAAAAAAAAATTTCAAAAATGGATAATGAATACAATCGATATTATTTCAAAATTCGAACTATTTTGGGGTTAAATCCAAAGACAATTCACGAAGAACTTGCAACAGCTTTGGGACCCAAGGCTCCATCATATCCAACAGTTGCAGAGTGGGCAAAGCGTTTCCGTCAAGGAAGAGAAGATGTCAATGATGATCCTCGATCTGGTCGTCCAGTTTCCGTGCTTACAGATGAAAATATTGAATTAGTACGACAAGTTATCAACAATGATCCACATTCAACTTATGATGAAATTATAGCTGAGACATCTCTCTCTCGTGGTACAATAGAACAAATTATCCACAATTATCTCAAGATGAGAAAAGTTACATCTCGTTGAATACCCCATCAACTGAATGATGAACAAAAGGAAGAGCGAGTTAAACTTTGTCGTGAAAATTTAGCAAAATTTCGTAATGGTTCTTGGCGATTATGTGATATTATTACAGGTGATGAGACGTGAATTTACCATAGGCAGATTCATCACAAGTCAACAAACAAAACCTGGATTGGCGAAGGTGAATCACCACGTACTATCGTTCGTCGAAGCAAATTTGAACCAAAAAAGTTATTTTCTATATTCTTTAAAACAAATGGTCCTGTTCTTATCCATGCTGTTAATGATGACGAGACTATAGATCACGACTATTATATAGAAAATTGTCTCAAGCCTGTTGTCAAAGAAATACGGGAACAAAGAAAGTCAAATGGTACTAAAAGTATAAAATTGCTTTACGACAATGCTTCACCCCATCGTCATTCAGATGTTATTAATTATTTAACAGAAGAAGGTATCAATGTAATGCCACATCCACGATATTCATCTGACCCTGCACCGTGTGATTATTGGCTAAATGATTACATCAAACAGAATTTTGCTGATCAACCAGATGAAAAATCATTGGCTCGTGCGGTTTCCAAGCTAATAAAAAATATTCCAAAAGAAGAATTTAAAAAAACTTTTGACAAACTATTAGTGAGGATGGAACTTTGTATAAATAATCGTGGTGACTACTTTGAACATTTAATAAAATAAAACTCGAACTTTTTCTTTGTCTTTATGTTTTTGTTTAATAATCTGGGAAATTTTTGTACGACCTAAGTATATCAGTCTGTGGAGCTGGAACTGTTGAAACCGTTTTGTTCATTTGAACTGAAGCTACTGACTAGTTCGGTTCATTCGAACGAAATTGTTGATCTATTGTTTGAACCGTATGAATCATGAAATCTATGAAGTTAGATTCGAATAAAGGAATTGATTTCATCAATGAATAGATCATGTAATAAGATGTTAACACAATGTGGGATATTATTGCATATTACATGAGTTTACTATTGATTTACGTTCCTAGTTATTGCCTTTTCTGCTGAATCGTTACAACCATAATCGTATTTCTGTTTTAACTGACAATAATGTAATACATATAGAGGGAAACTCCAATGAGTCTAGCAGTCGAATTGCTTGATACACTATATATCATAGATAAAGAAACCATGTCTATGTACTTAACGGCAACCAATATAAGTGTGTGATTTGTAATGAAAAAAAGTCACCAAGTACATTCTCAGTATCTACATTTGTTTTGATACTACGTATGGCGACATATACAGGCTTATTGAATAGCAGTAAGCATCAAGTCGATATGCTCGATCTGTTCTACAGACTGCTCAGTTTCATGTCGAATGGATTTAATTCATCATCAACTCCAGTTAAAATGAACTGAACTGTGATACATCTATATGAAACGATTCGCAATGAATTTTACTTTCAATCATTTACACGAAACATGATTTCAGATACACATACAATATGCAAATAATAGATTTCAAAAAATAAAACAGAAACTGAAGGCAAATCGAAACGATTCTTTCAGCAATTTTACAGCTTTTCATTGTATCGAATTTCTCCGTAATTGACTTTCGCATTAAATGTAATCACAATCTGAACATCAAAATATATAGCTGTAGTGTATCTGAATACTTACATGTTTTGCAAAACAATGAACACGATCTATTCTCGTTTTGAATAATGAGTATATTATTTTTGATAACTAATACATTTATCCCTATTTTTATTTCTTTCTTCATTAGTTATTTCATCTTCAATTGTAAAACGAAACAATCAATACGAGAAAAGTGAAAAATAAAGAGTTGAAGAAAAGAAAAGATATAAGGTTTTCATAAGATACAGACAGATAGAAGAAAAGAGAATAAAATATTATGGTGGACGATCATGATATCATATTCAATGCTCTAATTTTCTATCGAGTTGGTAGTAATATTTTGAAGAACTATTCTTTCACATTTTTCTTATAAATATGATCTATTTTGACTCCTGCATCAGTAGTAAAAACCCATTGCATTTGGTCGACATTTGGTGAAGAAATCAAATCTTTCCTGGGGAAAATGACTTTTGAGATAGCATGTATATGTAGGGTTGGGTTAATCTTTTGGACATATAGCTTGAGGTATGAAAAATCTGAGTACGACATTGGATACAGCTTATCCAGTTACATTTAGAATATAAATAGAATATTACGAATATGTTCTTGGATGAATCTCTACTAACGTTACTTGAATCTATCGCGAACGTCACCTACATCTTTCCATCAATTATAATAAAAAAAAGTAAAAGAAAAGGTTCTTTTCGATAAAGCTGATAAGGATGCGAAGAAGATGTGAGATTAAAAACTGTAAAAGTAATTGAAGCTCGGATAGAAAATATGATACTTGGTAGTCTGTTAGATTTTGCTAAGTGTTTCTTTTTACCAGCTTGATCCAGACTTCTTCTGGTGTAATGATCGTCCGATCACGAATCTTGAATTTACTTTCGAGATGATCACCAGGGAGTATAGTATACTCACTAAGCAATCTTGTTAACAGAATCTTTATTTCAATCAATGCAACTGCGCGAACCCGCTCCGAACGGTAAATATGCCATTGGATGACGTTTTGTTTGATGACGCTCGGGCACAAACATGTATGGATCATCCGGATCCCAAAATTCACGATCATAATGAATCGAATAGACATCAGCATACACTATAGAACCTGTAAAGATAAAAGAGATGAGTGGTTTAATGAGTTTTTTTTTTGGTGACAAAAATGAGATGATCGGATAACATTATTTTCTATTTGACCAAATCTCATATTTAATGCATTTCTTTTTTCTTCTTATTAAAGGCGAAACAGTTTCAAAATATAATCACTTGTGTGAATTGGAAATACTTACTGATTCATTCTCTCACTACAAAAAGATCTGAAAATATAATGTCTATCGTATGCGTTGATATCTCGAGAATCCGAAATGATGTTGAGGTTTATCTTCACAATATTCATTCTTACAGTAGCGAATCCAAGATTTCGGGATAGAGAGGCTCAGATCCGTCTAAGCATTTTTCAGTCTCTCAAATAAAACAAACGCAATCGATATTATCACTTTTGCTTTTGTGAATAAATATAGCTACAATATTCTGTACAAATTCAAAGTATATTTAAAAAGAAGCTTTAGCTGTAATATTCAAATTCGAGATGTAAAATTTCGCACATTTTTGTATAAGTCGCATGAATATACTGATGATTAAAAAGAAGATTAATGATTGCCAGTATTGGGAGATTTATTTACCTTTCTCAATATTAATTCCTTGTACAACTGTATCATTGGTAGAGCGTCTTTGAATCGCAGTATTCCCAATAGGGTGCATTCTCAACACTTCGGAAACGACCATGTCCATGTAAGGTAATTGCGCAACAATGTAATAGTCAGGATATTTTTTCGTTTCATCATCATTGTCATCATCATTATTGTTTACTTGAATTTCATCAACTTCAGTCTAAAGTTTCTGGAGAACATGTGGATGTCTGGCAAGTTCATATGTAATATAAGCTAAGGCAGTTGATGTCGTTGCATAACCTGCCGCCATAAAATTGACAATATTGCTTATAATTTCATCTTGAGTTAGCCAATTGTTTGTTTTACAAGCGTCTGGCATGGCATCCTATAGAGAAATACAATCTTGGAGCTTTATCCTGAAGCAATCGTTTACCTGATAAAACTCGAACTTAGCTTAGATGGACGTGAAGTACGAGTAAATCACCTCTGCAAATCTTTTGTCTAAATTATATTCCTATGCTTTTGTTTTTCGAACCTATTCCTTCTCATCAGTATACTGATACTATTGTGAAGTACGATCCACAAGAAGTGCTGAAATATAAGAGTATGAGTTTTGACTATTCTCGCTTCATCCATACTCATTATATCATATTCAAATTTAAAGTTTTCATTATCGTCGAGAATTTTACAAATAAAATGGCGATATTAAAAATGGGACTTTATAATTATCTATTTAAATTATGATGATGAGTGAATTGAACACAGTTTCTGACAATAATCGATATTCTGAAATCCTGTCAATGCTGCTTGTATTTTGAACAGTAATAAAACATAATCTATATCAGGACTAGTTTATAGAGAATTAAACACTTTCATTCTCATCTCTTAAAGCAAACTTCAAAAATATCGAACAGATTATGTCATAGGGACCTGTCCAACTGTGAGAATTTTAAATTCTAAAATTGATAAAATATTTTGCCGTATGAAAAATCGATCCAACATCGAATAATTGAAGTTCTAAAACTATCAGGCTATTTGTTATTTGATACTTTTCTGTTGTTTGTACTGAGTTGGAATGACATATATAATTTCAAAGTAACTTGTGTTCGGAAGATTATTCAATGTTGAACTCAACTATGCATTCTCGATACAGCCTACAAATTAATTACCTTTTTGACAAGCACTTGTAACATAATTTGCAGAAGATTCACTTGTGAGGTAGGCGTCTTCAGTCGTTGATCCATAATAGTGTGTACTCGATTGGCAAACCACATTATGGGTAATTCATTCAATTGTTTTTTTGATATCAAAGGTAGAAGTTTTGTGTTGATGAATGCTATGACGTTACTAACGACAGAAAACACTCGACTTACAACATTTCCAAACTCCGGCATAAGTAGAGCAAGTCGAGCAACAAAATTATCTGTATACAAATTGTCATCAAAAAGTTCGTTCATTTTTTTTAAATATATATTATCTGGATTGTTTTGCAAGCCGCTTTCAAGTCCAAATGCACAACGACCTAAAGAATATTACGAATAATGCAAAATCCGATTCTTAACTAGCTTGTCAAGTTTTCGACCACCTTCCTAGATTAAAACTGTATACAGAACTCTCACAGCATATACTCATTCGCATTACAGTTCACAAAATTTTGAACACTCATATCTCTTGTAAAAATCGCGAATAGTTGAAAAAATGTCTTATTACTCTAGGTTTTAAAGTACCAAAATGAATAGTTACTACTAGAATCAGAAGTAAATATAGAAAATAAGTAAGAAGTGCATTAGGTTGTTGTTTTAGCTTTATTGACGACAAAGTTGAAAATTAAACATATATGGAAGTGCTTGCTAATATACAAAACTAGCACGGCGATCATCATATTGTAGCTGGTACTTATACAAGTATTTGAGCAGTATTTCATGCAAACCGCTGACAGCAAAAATAACTGGAATTATCAATCCATAACACTGCATAAGAAAATAGAAGCTCTGAAGTTTCATAATATTCCGTAAACGGTTAATGCAAATATATGTCGAAAAAGCTCTCTGTTTCCAAGATGAATCATCCTTATGCCACTGAAAGAGAAATGTTTTTCTTGTTCCTGAAGAATTGTTCAGATCATTTTGCTGTCAATTCCTGCATTGATGTCGTATATAAATTCATCCTTGTTTTCGGTAGCTTTTTTTGAATCTTTTAGGTATTGCTCGATCCTACTGAATTTTAGGATCGATCAGGAGTCCCTTTTCCTCGTTGATCTTAGTAGTTTTCAAGCTATGTTTCGGAAAAAAGCAAATCGTAATTTATGCTTACAGATGACATCCATCATCACTCATTTATAGTACAAAAATATGTTGAATTCTTCACCGTTTTCTGCATGATCCGAAAGTATTCTCATCAAATCACTGATACATCCATTGATAAGAGGGCTCATCATTTTCAATTTCACTGCAGTAAATGCTGGATTGACTACGTGATGATGACGACGCCATTCTTCACCACTTAAGAAAAAGAGACATGGAATTATGCTGTCCATGAAAGTAGCCTTTCGTGCATTAAAAACAGAAAATTTTTCAATGAAAACTTCGTGAAGAAAAGTAGGATCGCTGACAATAAAAGCAGGAACTCTTCCTTCATAAATTCCATAAATCTTGCCATATCGTTTCGTCCAACTTTCAAGTTGACGATGATAAGAAGCCGCATTCCACAACGTTTTAAAATGACCATAAAAGAACGGAAAGCGTGGCGTAGGAATACCACACAGGCGAAAATATTGATAACGTTGTCGAAGTAAAAGGTAATAGATGATGAGAATAAGGAATATGAGAAGCAAAATTAGCGTTGGCAATAACATAATGTATGTGCTTTCTATTTGAAAAGTAACTAATGAAAGAAAAAATTGATTATAAATAAACAGCGTTTCTTTATAAATACGTATGATATATATACGTTTTTTTATTTGTACTGTGTCAACGAGTACAAAAAATATGTTTGATAAGACTAGGCCGTATGTGAAATGATGACTGATCTTTTTTTTCTTTCGTGCACAAGAGCATCATATATTTTGTTTTTTTGCACTTGCTCAGAACAAAAAAATACATATCTCCTTGCTTGAAACAATAAATATATGGATGCATTCATGAGTAAGCATACAACGAATCCGAACTTTAGTTCGGGTTCGGTATTATATAAATTAAATTAGTTTAAAATATTCTACTGTTTTCCTACAATCATTCTGAACAATAGTCTAAACCCTAAAGGCAAAATTTTCCTTAGTTCCTTAGTATATGAAAAGTAACTTATTCAAAGTCAT
>JAJEKB010021555.1:330967-398567 GCA_022393335.1 Macrotrachela quadricornifera | reverse complement strand
ATCTATACATACAAATATCAGATAAACTGTATTTATGCATGTTGACAACGTATGATTATCTTTCTGTTCTTTGTATTTTTTTAATCTGCTTCAGTAATATATGGTGAATTATTCTCTCGTTTTAAAGCTAGAATGACGTCATTTGTAATAAAAGGTATAAATAAATAATCATTCCTCTCACTAAACGTGAAATTTATAAAGTAAAATAGTGCATAATTTGACCGCCAAAAATGACCTTGTCTATTTCTTAGTTCTTATTCAATCAGATTGTTTAAAATTCATATCCAAGAATCATGCTCTATTTATGTTACTACAATTAGCTGTCTATCTTTTGCCATTTACGAACAGTACTGAACATAGACTATTTTTTCCCACCTTTTTTTCACATGTTTTTATGACAATTTTGCGTTTGTTGCTTTTCTTTGGCTTTATTTTAACCTTGAAGGACACGATCGATGATTGAAAATTAGAATTTATTAATTTCTTGCATTTTTGAATAATTTATATAAGAGTATTATCGACTGGTGTGTGGTGCGCAAATTGTCCCACTCCTTTTTGCTTATCTCCTATCCAAATTACGAAGAGATTTTTACCATAAACATCATCTGATTAGCACAGTCTATGCTGTAAATGTTGCGACTGTAATTTATTTCAGACAAAAGTTACACAAAAATGCAAAGATATGTCTTATTCTCTAATTGATAGTAATAACATACAATTGAATTGGATACATGAGAAAATTTGTCAAAAATGAATTATTTTTGTATTTCTTCTAGATTTTTAACTCGAAGGCAAGTATTTTAGAATCCACAATATCATATTAATTTCTAGATATTACCATTCATTCTGATGATGTGAAGTCAATCGACTTTTTTCTTTTTCTTCCACATGTATTTGAAAAATTAGATTACGATATTGTTAATACAGAAATTGTGAATCTTTCTTTCTGTCACATTGACTGACTGAAATAAATGAACAAAAATCGGTGTTTTTCTCTCTCTTTTGTACATAAAAGAACTCACGATTACTGACTTTTTAATTAGTAGTGCTCACAATTTTATATTTGATAAGTAAATATCCATCCTAAGGTCATAATACTAAAAATCGTCTCAGCTCTATCAACCTCAAAGTAAGTTTGAGATTTCCAAACGTTTCACTCGAGCTTAATTATTTATATACAGCAAATTGAAATAACAAATTACTAAAATGATCAACAAAGAAAGCTTACAAAGTCTAATAGACGGAAATTATTATTAATACGGGCTTTCGTTCAGTATAAAATTTATTGTTATATATAATGAAGTTTGGTTTGTATTGCCTTTGAAAACATTTTTCCGCATCCTGTACATGTTATGTTCTATCAATAAAAATATTACATTATTAATCCATTGATTTATATATGTTTTTTGCTTTTTGTGAAGACTGTCATCTCTTTAGGTGCAATTATGCTCGTAACACGTCGATAAAAAACAATGAATGTTGTACATTGTAGAAGGTTATTAGCAATAGTGATCTTATTCTCAATCAATGGCAATTATTCTTTCATTTTTTCATGAGAGTGACATAATTATTATTTCTGGTACTACAATTTCGCTATTTTATGACTTCTTCAAAAAGAAAACATGCGTTTAAGTTAAGTAATAACTAAACGATATATATATGCCATTTATTTTTCATTACTTAAATACAGATTTTTTTCTCTTATTAATGAGCATATCTGCGCCGTTTCTATCTTGTATCGGTGCATGTCTATGTAAAAAAAATTTGAAAAAACAAGATTTTAATCGATTTATTTCCTTATGATCAATTTATTTCTCGGTAATTAGTTTTAATTGGTTTCATATGAAAAAAAAATGAGAGAGGATGTTTTCTCATCAAAGCTAATTGATATCAGCAAAAAAAGTACTGATGTAAGGCAGTATTTTTCTTTCGTTCTTACTCTTTTTTCATTTACTTGTTATTGGCAGTATACTCTCTTTCTTTTTTTTATGATAGTTTGTGATTATTTCTTTGATTTATTTTCCAAATATCCTGCAAACGTGAGCCAATGCTTGTCGTACTGTTGTTAGTGGCATAATGTGAAATACTTTGCATTAACGATCGATCTTTTACCTTAAATGTCTTCATTACTTTTTCTGCCATGTAAGCACTTCCGAGTGTTACATTCATTAGCATAATACAAAAAAAAACATCATATTCTTTTAACAATCCTTTCAAACTTTTATAAGATATATATCGATTGGTTTGAGTTTTACAATGAATATACATAGTGAATTGTTAATAAAACTGAATCTTCTCAGATGAATACTTTATAAGCATAAATAATCGCGTCTTTTGATATTCAATTTCTCTCGAGACACATGTAAGAATGGTACGTTATCTTTATTTTACTTCAGTTAATAAAGTAAAGATAACATGCTACTTCAAGTTGCACGTGCCTTTGCTATGCAAGAAAATGTTGTCAACATTTACAATTACGATAGTTTTAATTTTATCTGAAAATTTTATCAACGAGCAAATAATGTCAAAGGATTGGTAGGTTTTATAACACGATGAAACTAAAGGCATTCGATGAAAATTTTCTTGAATAAACGTAATAGTTCGATCGATGGGTGTTCCACAGTCGAAAACTATCAATCACAATGAATGTGATAAGAATAAGTTCAGTGATCTATACAAAGCTTGTCTGAAAAACGACATTGATTTGGTTTATGCATTAGTTGCAACATCATCTTTCGAAATGATAAATTGCCATGAAATGAATGGTAGTACACCTCTACATATTGCTGTAGAATGTGGTCATACAGAAATTGTTCGTTTTCTCTTACATGATTATGGTGTTTTTAGACATTTAACGGATAGTCAAGGCTGCACTGCTTTTGAATTGGCTAATACTGATGAAATTCGACAACTATTTCATCGATCAACAACAGATGGGAATCGATTTTGTAATGAGACGATTGGTTCACTACAATGGACTATCAAAGAATCTGACAAGGAAGAAAATGTTCCTTCGGGACGAGTAGAAGGTCATGAAAAATATCGGTTCATTTCAGATGCAGAATCTCATAGACTTTATCAACAACCTGATAGTTTATTCAGACGTTTTTCTGATAAATTAATGCCTTATAAAGCAGGTAATGATAAATTTATATCGAAGACATGCGACACCTTATTAAGTGTGATTGATCAACATATCAGGCCCACTCACAAAGAATATCATAAAGCAAGAATATTAATTAAACAGTATTATGAAACTGGACGAGCAGATTCATTGATTCGACTGTTTACACTTGAAACACCTTTTTATATGTATATCAATCAAAGTAAAGAAACTAGTGAATGTCTTGCATCAGCAATTTATTATTCACTTCGTTTTCTTCATCCACGTTCATTTAATGGTATTTGTTATCGTGGTTTAAGTATGACAATGGAAGAACTAAAAGATTATCAATGGGCTACGGAAAAGACTAGACGCTATTTGGTAACAAATACATTTTGTTCAGCAACGCGAGATATTGATTTTGCGAAAGAACTTGCTAAAGCACGAGCATTTGGCCAACGTAAGCCAGTATTGGTAGAATTCGACTTTTACAATAACTGTTGGACAGCTATTCAGCTAGAAAAATTATCTGATCGATTACCTTCCATATCAGAAATCGAGAACGAACGAGAAGTGTTAATTTTACCTCGAAGTACTTTTCATGTGAGAAAAGTTGAATTAGACTCATCAATATCAACATTATATTTGACATTTTATCCACTCGATCAAGAAATTGATGCTTATTCGACTGTTTTGGCAGACATCGTTTCTCAATTTTGATATTAATCCGCTTGACTATTTGTACCTTGTTAAACTT
This sequence comes from Macrotrachela quadricornifera, assembly GCA_022393335.1. Lineage (NCBI taxonomy): Eukaryota > Metazoa > Rotifera > Eurotatoria > Philodinida > Philodinidae > Macrotrachela > Macrotrachela quadricornifera. The sequence goes on along the minus strand of JAJEKB010021555.1, from coordinate 394,707 downwards.
CTCTAAATAAACATATAAATGATGTTTGAATATTGAGCAATAGTATAATTTTTTTCATATGCTTTTCAAGTAACATTTATAAATAATTGTAGACAAAGAGATGATCACAAATCAATTGTTCAATACTAATTAGTAAAAGAATCTCTTTAATGCAGTTTAAAAGATTAACTTCATCAGAGAATTTCGCATCACTATCAGTTGTATTGATAATTATAAAGATAAAAATGAGTATCAGTTGGATTTCACCAGTCAAACGTAACGGAAAGAAACTGATTGTTTGCTTCTTATGTGAACAGTCAGAAATTGTAATAAGTTTAATACATAAATGACACTTTTGAATCATCGAGGATTTTCATTAGCTGCGCGAAAGGAATGATGATTAACTTCCCAGCCATTTAACAAAGCGATCATTAACAATGTTCATTCTGCTTAGTTTTTCAAATTAGAATGCAATTAAAGAGGAAAAAAAATAAAGTAATTGAATTAATTGGTTGTTCATAGAAAATGAAGATTTTTTTATTTTTTGTTTTTAACTTTTTAAATTTCGACTCCTTTATCTGGAAAATCTAGATTTTTATAAAAAAATTGTTGGGTATGCTGCTTATTTTTTTTTTTAAACATTGTATTCTTATGTAAAGGAAATTTGAGCAGAAAGCGAAGAAATATCTCGATTATTTAAACGAAGAGGATATTCTCTGTCATTGGTCTTCCAATAATAGTTGATCTTTATATTCCGTGCTTTGTGGCTTATGCTACTCACATACGGAACAACGAAAGAGAACATATTATCCCTTTCGAGCCGGTGGACTCCATCGACTCAAAAGAGTAAATTCATTATACTGGTCAATTTATAGAAAGTCGTCAAAATGGATTTAAAAACAGTAAGTGAATAATTTACTATTAATCATTGATCAATGTATTGGTTCTTCGGATATATAATGTTTCAAAGCAAAATGAGTTTCAAGGTATTTGTTAACGAGGTTAAAGAATTTAGTGTGAAAATTTAGAAGTATAAGAATAGACTTGGTAGGAATGAATCGTTATTCTGAAAGTTAATTGCTGTTTTTTTTATTGAAACACTTATGACGAAAACAGTGCAGAATCTTACGCGAAACCTGATAAAATAGATGAATATGTGCGAAATTTCTTTCTTCAAAATAAATCTGTGAAAAATTCGCATAAGCATCTTGTGAATTGATGTCGCATCATAAAGAAAGAAATGAGTTGGCTATATAGCCTATGTTGTATGTTCTTTCTTTTGTTTAATCCTGCATTGACAATAGATGCTCTCTGTTGTTTTTGTTTGTATATATACACTCTAAAAAAATGTATATTCCCAAATTTTGGAAGATTTTATAAGTCTATCAAATTTTTTACAGATCGATAATATACTTTTTTTTCTGTCTTGATCATCATCCACGATGTATATATCGTGCGAACGTTATACTTGTCTGCTGAAGTTACAACTTCAATAATTATTTTAATTAATTCTTTTCTGAAACAAGGCGCGCCTTATAAAAATTGTTTGCGGCAGTAAATCCTGTACACGTATATATACATATATAGCTCGTCTTTTGTAGAAGGAAGATAGAGAGTGAGAAAATTAGTTTTTTATTTGTGAATAAATTGAGATGGCACACATTACTATATTGGAACTTAGAAATGTTGTAAAGCAAGAAGATTAAAAGGAATAGATTAATGGAAAATGAAATTTCAAGACGGCAAGCGACCAACGAACAAAATGTACGCCTATTCAGAAAAAAAAGATTCAAATAGCAATAGGACAGAACAAAAATCGAATTAAGTTGACAATAAAAAAAGTCTTTTGTGCACATTCAAAAGTTGCACATGCGAAAATAGAAATTTGTAGTGAAGTTTAATTTGAATCGACGATCATATGAAATATTTAATCTAATGCCGGTTCGTTCTCTGTAAAATATTGATGATTTTCTGCATTATTGAGTGCCTTAATGGGATCAGTTTTGGCCAAAGTCTTACATTTAGGCTGACCATATACATGATCGTCAGTATCAGCCACTATTGAAAAGTGCGATATTTCATGAATTAACGTACCACCCATTGAGTCCTCACCCGTCACTACTGATGACCAAAATACAGGACACAAATATATCTTATAAGGTTGATTAGGATAAACGTAAGCATATAAGTTCTTTTGTTGACATGTACAGTCGAATAACATGTGCTTGTTTGTCAATACTTGATTAATACTGTCAAAATGTGATTTTAATGTTTGCATGTTCTCCGATGAGTAGTCACCAAACCAAGTAGTATAGCGTGGTGTACCCTGTGAGTCCATTGTATTCAAATATTCTACAGTACTTGCAGAATAACTTGCTGCCGAATTAACTCCAGCAACAATTGAATTTTTTTCCGTTGCTGCACAACCGTTATAATTATATGTGGCCGCCTTTACTTGAGAATTATCTTGATTACTTGTATCAGTGAGAGCATTGTGACGACCTATGACAAATAATTCGACTGAATTAGACTTCAAAACGATTTCGTTAGCGTCAATTGATAATGTATTTTCAGTACGCTTTTTACGAGCAGATGTATGCAGCGTAGGATCAACATAAGCTTTAAATTGAACAACATAATTGCCGGTCTCATTCATATTATATACCGAAGACAGCTGGACAACAGTGCTCACATTCTTACCGGGCCCTACAGAAATCATGTTTTCAGGTGTGGGTGGTCTTCGTTTGACCCTCGGACCAACGTATTTAACACTGTTACCATTTCGAGTAACTGTGAACAGCGGGTCAAATAGTTCCTCTTTGGGTAAGTACCAGTCGCAAATCATAACAGTATCAGATCCTGTATTCTTGTAAATCAGAATGGCTTCTACATTTTGTTTTTCACCAAAATGTACGCGCATCGGAACTATACTGACATGTAAGTCCTCAGCATAGCTATGAGCTACTAGAATAACAATTGTAATGCATACAGTGATCCAAGCTTGATGCATTGTTATTGCTTGTTGTTCTGTAGTTTAATGGTATATTCTCCTTTTGATATGTAAGTCCACGAGATGTGCAGTACAACCACTTGATCTAAACAAATCAGACAGATTACTATTGTTATGAAACGATATTTCGCATGTAATATGCATTGGATAATTAGCAATTGTCAATAATTTAACGTAGTATATGCTAAATCAAAGAAATATTCAATTACGTTCGATCGTAGTATGAAATTGAGTTTCAGATTTGTGTAGCGGAATTTGACCTAGCAAGATTATTCTGAGAAAATTTGAGGTATTTCTTTTTCAATAATAATAACTACATTAGAGCAACAGTTATTTTTAAAGAGAATAAATCCAATTCAGACAATATAGAACCATTAATAAACAAATCTTCATATATTTCTAAATTTACTCTCTTCAAAAAATAAAACTGCGAAAACCTATTCAACATTACATACCTAGCTTATATGATAAGATTATTTAATATTTTATGTATTGACGTTTTTTCAATAGTCAACAAGCTTATATATCTTTATATACAAAATACATATTTTGAATAAATCAAAGCATATCAAAGATAATATCTCAATAATGTTAGTAAGTATCATATGTAGATATTAATTTAATATTTTGCATTACTAACTAATGCCTGCGTCGTTACGCTTGAAAGAGAAAATAAACGAAAAAAGTTATAGATAGTAGCTGTGTATAAAAAAAATATATTTTGATAATATTTTTTTGTTTACAAGTTGTTTTCGATAGTTAAAGGTTATTTTTTTGTTGTTTTTATTCTTATTTTAACCTTGAGTATTGAGTTATAATTGAAAAACATATTAAAAATAATAAATATAATAGGTAATGACATTACAATTTTTTTATTTTTCAAATTTGATTATGACAAAAAAGCTAAAATATGTTATTTCATTTTTATCTTAAATGTAATACTTGAAAGTGTTTATACGATAATATATAGAGCTTAAACATTAAGAACATGAATACGATAAAAAGCATAGTCGTCATTAATATTATTATATTGAATATAGACTAAGCATGTACAGGTATGAAAAAAGGAAAAAGTATACATAAAAAAATTTGAACGGAAGCAAGCAAAGGAAAGTGAGAGAAGAGAAGAAAGACGCTCGTCGTGTTTTACACAAAAAAATGCATATTATGCATCGTGCGTTTTGATATATGTGATATCAATGATATGTAATTGAGATTATTATCTTTGATCTGTTCTTTGATGCATGCTTCTTTTTTGTTCGTTGATGAATTACTTCGTCCTTTCACTGTTGAAAAATAAATTCGTCGAAAAGCACTTCGTGAAAAGGTTCGTAGTGCTCTCTATCAGCATATTATTCTCTGACCTTCATACTTCAACTATAATGCGTCTCTCTTGCCCTTGCTCTCAATATTTGGAGTGCTCTTCATGATCAATAGAATATCTTCGACTAAAATCGGACACTCATCTCAGTTTATTGATAAAGTACTTTGTCAACAAAATGTTCTGTCTAGTGGCGTAACCAGGAAAAAATTACAGAGGGGGCAATGCCCCATCAAGCGTTGTACAAACTGAACGAACAATTTTTTATGGGATTGGGAGTATTCAAAGTTGACCAAAATCTATAAAATCTAACGAAATTCCCTTACAATCTATTTGAAGAGAAGAGTATTGTCTACGAAATTCACGAGTTCCTCAGAGCTTTTACCGACGAAATCGGCCACACTGGCGACTATTATTAAAATTGAAGGGTTTCAAATACGAAAATTCCCTTTGCAAGAAATTTACAAAAAATATCACAGTTGGAGATGTGCAAACTCATTAACCCGTTCGCGGCGATAAGACCCATCGTTGGGTCTCACTATATTTTAAAGCTGACAGGTGACCCAGAATAAATGGTTGCACGTGATATTTCATGTTTTACTGTCTAAAAATGTTTTGTTAGAAAAAGAACACTTACCATTAGATGTAGTGTGAAGAGCTCTACAATCCCCATAATAAAGCTTGTTTGAATTGTGTAATTCTTATTTTCAAAAAAAAGCATAATTTTGTGCGATCAATATTCGCAATCTCAAAAATTGGTCGCACAAAGTTTTCTAGTAAAACGTATTTAAACATTAAAATATGAGATATAAAGTGCAGCAATCCACCCTGAGTCATACATTATTTTCTAAGAAAATCGAATCGCCTCCAATGAGTTTATTGCCGGCCTACAACTGTCAGAGAGATAGGTTTTTTGAATCTAAAAATCTTGAAAATTTTGAAAACACCTAAGATATCAGTTTTGCAAAGTTGATGAAATTACTGTCCGAATATTCATTAAAAATATCAAGATTTCAAAAGCCTCAAATTTAATCTTTCTTGAAACTTCACCATTTTGACAGGATCAAAGATTTTAAGCAGATTCCAGTTTTAGTCGGACAAACTCTCAGAAGTCGATTCTACACATCTACAGCGTGGCTCAAAGGTAACCACGCGTAAAGAATATCTTATGATAACAGATAATAAATTATTCATGATATTTTTCATACTTTTTGCTTGCGTAGAGAACTGAAACTTTAGGTGAATAAAGATCTTGATTAGTTATATATATATGATAAAAATTCTAGCTCTCTACACGAACAAAAAGTATGAAAAGTATCATGAACAATTAATTTATCATCTGTTATTATAGAATATCCTTTATACTGGGTTACTTTTGAGCCCTCTATATGTTTTCAATGTTTTACCGTCGAAGGCAGCTACGCTTATGACAATTGTTTTAAAAAGTTTTTATCTGCTGTGCGCGTAAAATTAGATGTTCTCTAAGGTCACAAACATACTATCTCACGGTAGATAAATAGAAAAGTTTGTCCTGTTTCAATGAAAAATTTACAACGGGGACAAAGCTATTTACAGAGGGGCCATTGCACCCCCGGTGGTTATACCGCTAATGTGAAGGTATGCAAACGACATGCCTGTAACAAGACTTCTAAACAATTCGTTGGGTATGGTAATATCTAAGTGAATCAAAGAAAAATACTTCGTAGAGAATAAAGCACGGAAAAAACCTACCATTCCATAGAAAGGAAAGAAACAGAAAAGAGACAATGCCCATGATAGTATAACAGAATGAAAAGTATATATGACGTAATGAGAGGAGAAATATCAAAGCATCGAGAAGAGAATACACAAAAGTGATAGATGACAACAGCTGATTCTAATATTGTCTAACAGTTAACAAATCCAACATACTATTTTATACAAATTATTTTCATCTACCGATATTTAATGATTTCTTTTGTAATCGTGACAATTATTCATATACTACACTCCATTATTTACTTAAATACTCAATTAAATACTTTGATCCTTTGTCTGAATTGTGGTTTAGGAGAAAACATATTACTGTGAATATTAGCACAATTATGAACGCTAGTTTAAATAAATGTAGACGAATATTTGTATATTGGATTCTTCCAGCTCTCCGATTGATTCTAAATAATTTAGAATGGTTTTGTATTTGAGAAATAACAACTTCTTTCACATTTCACACTATATGTTTGTCTTTTTAACCAGTGCTAAACAGCAATAGTGGATGTGCGTCTGGCATACATAACATAAGTAGTGAATCTTAAAAAAAAATATTCACATTCAGAAAAAATTTACAGGGGGGGGGGCATTGCACCTCCGTGCCCCCCTATCGGTGGTTACGCCACTAGTTAGCGTATAAAGCTTGGAAAGCTCTATCGAATGATTATGTAGAAACGTGACTGTAAAGGCATCTATACGCAAATATATACTGGACTAAGGGCATATATATGGTATTTTACCATCATTTTAAATAGTACATCGAAAAGGTGGAGTTAGAAATTATCTAATCATTTTCGAAATCGATTGAATTTGGCATAGAAAGAATCGCCGTAAAATTCCATATGAAATGATGTATTGCACACGCTGATCCATTGGTGGGTCGATTTACGTTCTTACGTGCTCCCGTTCCTAGAAATCATCATGGAAAATTTATTTGAAGAAGTCTAATTTAAGAAATATTCATTTTTCTAGAAGTCAATATTAACTAAAAATAACGTTTCAGAATTTTTATTAATGAATTCAATTTTTTCTACGTAGTTTATTTGTTAAATTACATATGATTATATTAATTCATTAGATAATAAAAATGATTATCGTTTAAAACATACATTTTCTCTTATAAAACTAAAAATTAGCCAATAAAAATAAAGGACCCCGCCGGCTAAGTCAACAAATCTGCCACCCTCTAGATAACATTCTAATTGTTTTAAAAAGAAAGCCCGAACATTTTTACGTAGTTCTGTATATTTTTTTCCATAATTTCTTTTTGCCAAATGAATTTTTAAAGAGACATTCTGTCTGAGAGAATATATGCCTTTTTCTACCATGATAAATCTATAGTACTGACTATTAGAAATTTTTATTGGTTGATTGTTTTCTTAAGTATTATATACCAAAAGATGCAGCTAATTTTGCTCTACAAAATGATCATAAATGATCTATGTTTAATGTAAACAGAGGATAAAAGTCAATTACATCAATTTATGAAATATATGCGATTTTTAGCGTTTTTTGGAAAAATGGTTCCAGTGTCATCCACCGTTTTTCCTTTTAACTCAAATGACAAGACTGAAACTTTCTCAAAAACTGCGTTATCATCCACTTTAAAAAATGGACTAGTTTTTGTTTGAAACAAATTAGTCCAAGAGGGTCATTCACTATTAACACTTTATAAGAAAAGCACATGTTCGTAGAAAATATCAAAAAAATAGATAATATTTCAAGATTTTCATTGTTAAAAGTTGTTAATTATAGAAAACAAACATTACATTCGGAATCAGCGTGCAAAAATACACTAAAAGCGCTATTTATAATCAAAAAATAATTCCCATAAAAATTTAGTCTGCAGGAGCGTATAGGTTAAAATTCAAAGAATAGAGGGTTGAGGGGGGTATGGGTGAAATTTCGATCAGAATTATTTTTTGATTATAAATAGCGCTTTTAGTGTATTTTTGCACGCTGATTCCGAATGTAATGTTTGTTTTCTATAATTAACAACTTTTAACAATGAAAACATTGAAATATTATCTATTTTTTTGATATTTTCTACGAACATGTGCTTTTCTTATAAAGTGTTAATAGTGAATGACCCTCTTGGACTAATTTGTTTCAAACAAAAACTAGTCCATTTTTTAAAGTGGATGATAACGCAGTTTTTGAGAAAGTTTCAGTCTTGTCATTTGAGTTAAAAGGAAAAACGGTGGATGACACTGGAACCATTTTTCCAAAAAACGCTAAAAATCGCATATATTTCATAAATTGATGTAATTGACTTTTATCCTCTGTTTACATTAAACATAGATCATTTATGATCATTTTGTAGAGCAAAATTAGCTGCATCTTTTGGTATATAATACTTAAGAAAACAATCAACCAATAAAAATTTCTAATAGTCAATACTATAGATTTATCATGGTAGAAAAAGGCATATATTCCCTCAGATAGAATGTCTCTTTAAAAATTCATTTGGCAAAAAGAAATTATGGAAAAAAATATACAGAACTACGTAAAAATGTTCGGGCTTTCTTTTTAAACCAATTAGAATGTTATCTAGAGGGTGGCAGATTTGTTGACTTATCCGGCGGGGTCCTTTAAGAAAAAAATCTTAAAAGACTTAATATTATCAAGAGGCGGGGAAACCGCGAAATTTCGCAGCGCACCGCCACAGCCCCGCCCCGTCCATCTCTGATCTAAAGCTAATTTTTTATGGGCTATCTAATACATATATTTTTATTTTTTGAAGACTCTACGTTATGATAATTTTTTGTAACGCGGTGACGATTTTCACCCTTTTTCTCATAATTTTCCATACTTCAAAAGAAAAATTTCACATAGAGATTTTTTTTTCAAAAATCACTGTTAGAACTGTATGATGATTTTTTAGTAATTGTTAAAAGTTCCCGTCAGAATACAGCAGATTAATGCAAAAAAAGTAAGTCGAATTGGTAGAGTGATAAGGAAGGACACAAAACCTTCTACCACCCATTAGCTGGATCAAAATTTCGAAAAAAATGATATTTCATATTTCCCAATACAAGTTCACCGATTCGACGTAGTCTTTTGTGCTGATTCCGAATATGTACTTAGTTTTATGTTTTAAACATACTGTTATGGAGAAAATCGAAAAATATATGTCAATTTTAAAGTATTGCTATATTAACCAATCCAAGTTTGTTGTATCATTTTTGTATTAAAACGACTAATAAACCTAAATCTTAATGCAGGTTTGACCTGATTACGAAGAATAAAATACTATTCTGACTTTCCACAGCTAAATACATATCAAGAACATGCATAGATAACTCTACTTTAAAACTTAGCATCATCGCGTTATATTAATAAAACCAATTCTTCATCAAAACAAGAAGCCTATTTAAAGAATCTTTTTACCTGTTGAGTACATTAGACTGTTGGCTACAAAACGTCTGTAGAATGTCCCTCTTCATATACTAAACATTCGCAACAAAATAGAGAACAGACAGGTCATCCTCAACTTTTTGTCCCTTTTTCGTCATCGCGTTTCATCATCCGTTTTAGCTGTAATTTCCAAGTGACTCATTCAAACGAGCTCATATTATGGGCAGTTTTAAAGAAGGCAGAGACACATCGTTTACTGAACGAACGAACCTTTCCCGCCCATTTAACTTCTGAGAAAACTTAATGAAATGTAGTCAAAACGTCATCGCGTTACGCTCGTACAAGCTGATATATAAAAAAAAAAACTTTTTTAATATATATAATCGAAGATAACTACACTAGTGACGTTGATGATGATAGGAAAAATGTAAGATGGACGAAAATGACGTTTGGTTTTCTTTAATAAAGATACATATTAGAATATTTTATGTGCTCGTATGGTACAAGAATAGAAGATACCTATTTTTTTCGATATGATATTATCAGAATAAAAGTGTTGATAATTATGTATCATTATCAATAAAATAATTTTTCTTTTATTGTAGTTATACATTGATACACACTTATTTTTTAGAAAAGGCAATGTTTGAAGCAGCTCATATCATAATCTTAATACAAATCATTATCCTATCGATCATCATTGTCTTAAGATGAATATACGCTTTACCAATTATTTTTATTCCAGGTTTTCATATGATAATTAAGTCATTAAGATGTAATGTTAGTTTAGTTAGTTTTCTTTGTATTTTTCATTGGATAATATATTAAATATTGTATGGTTTCCATCCAAATATTTTCGATAATTGTACTATATCATATACTGTTGTACCTTATTTTCAAGCTATGGTTAATTATTTAGTTCTTTATGCATTAACAATAATACAAGAAACCGATTTTTCTTAGTTATTTATCCGAACAACGATTATTTAAAAGATATATACTTAGGGCATACCAAAAGTACGGGCAGTGACATTTCAATACCGAGTAATAGACTTCCATTAACTTTCTTTCTATATAGTCTGATAGAGAAAAAAGCTCTATCTTACTATGCTATTTGATCATACTTCAACTAACATGATAGTACTAAATTATCTATAAAACTAATTTCGACTAGTTGTACCGGCTGTCTAAAAATGTTTTTCCAGGAGGGGAAGAACAATGTTGTGATTGTAAATAGAGTCAATAGCAAGTTTTATACCAAATGAAAGCGTATCAGAAATCGGATTTACCAGTATTAAATGGTAAGAGTTTTGCAAAGCTTTTTATATCGAATGTAACAAGTCTTTAGAAACGGTGTGAATAAAAATGGTTCATTACAGATGTAATGCTACGAAAATTTCTAGAAGTGTGTTATGTTTGATATAAAAAGATTGATAGAATCATTAGTGTCGAATACTGATTAATCCTATTTCTGATGCGCTTTCATTTGGTATAAAACTTGCTATTAACTCTATTTACAATCACAACATTGTTCTTCCCCTCCTGGAAAAACATTTTTAGACAGCCGGTACAACCAGTCGAAATTAGTTTTACAGATAATTTAGTACTATCATGTTAGTTGAAGTATGATCAAATAGCATAGAAAGATAGAGCTTTTTTCTCTATCAGACTATATAGAAAGAAAGTTACTCGAAGTCTATTACTTGGTATTGAAATGTCACTGCCCGTACTTTTGGTATGCCCTAAGTACGGTTTTTTATTTCATTTAGTATGCAATGGAAAGTAGCTATAATCTTACTTTTACCTTATTTTATTCTTTCATCAGAGATATATATTTATTTTAATAATGAATTTGATAATTTTTTACATTATAGAATTGTACAAATTTAAATATAATTCCCTTCTGGTTTCGTGTATACAGACTATTTTTCCTTCAATTCTTAATTAGTTATTGTAATTTATTAATTATTTTGAAAGTAAAACCATTGGCTTAACATGTTATTAGAATGACAACAAAACTATCAACTATTAATTTAAACAGAAAATGTCTACATGCTCGAGGTATTTATTAAAACATCTGCTTTTTCTGCGTATTGTATTTGTGATTGAATGGAGATCAAGTTGTATTCTTTCTATAACTGGAATATATATAAAAATACCTTTTTTACTTTATTTATATTTACCTAATCACAAACTTCGACAATATCTTAAAGAAAATTTTTTTAAAAACGGTTTATTTTTATCTCAAGTAAACAATTTTTGTTAAAGATTTTACATGAACATGCATGTATCTCAAAATCTTTTCAAAGTTTTTGTTTTATTTGAAAAGAATAAAATTTTAGGAGGGAATTCATCTATATTTAAATTTAACATCTAAAAGAAATATATAATCACAAGAAAAATATAAATGAATATTAATTATAATCAGTAAAAATTGCAATATATTTTACTATTCGATTTGTTCAAAGAGTAATGAGAATTTAAAAAAAAAGAAATTATAACTGAGATTTGATAAATGATCATAAGTGTCAGATACGATTAGTTTTTTGACGATCACCAAGCCTTACAGAAAAAGCAAAATATCTAAATTTCATAATGTTGAAATCTTCTTGAGTAACAATTCTTGAATAAAAAAAAAGAATTACTATCGTCAATTATAACATTAGACCGATAGTTGAGTTCTCACGCGTCTTCTCAAAATGTTATATTATATGTTGACTATATGTAACGTTTAAACATAAGATTACCAATAACAGTCACACTACGACTTACAGTAATAAAAATTGGTGATGATTGTTTAATGTAAATTCCCGTTTCATGAAATATATTTGATTGTATCAACGTATTAGTTGGTTGACTTGCGACACTATAACCATCGATACCATTCGTTGTACCAACAAGAATGATACCCGAATCAGCTAACCAAACAAATTCATTCAAAGAAATGGTAGTATCATGATTATAATCAATGAGAACGATACCATTACTACCTAATTCTGTCAATAGATTATGTGTAATAGTAATATTTTTTGTATTTGTCAAGAAAATAGTTCCACCTCGATGAACAGACCAATCACCACCGCTTGGTACCATATAATCTCTCATATAAGTATTCGTTGTTTGCGTTAATGTTAAACCTCGAATCACTATATTCTGAGCAAGATCTTCAATTTCACTACCACTCACCGATATGATGCAAGGAATTTGACTAGCAACAAAGTTCTGAGGCATAGTATCATTAGGCATAAAGTAAAGTGTACGAGTATTTTAATCTAAAAACCATTCATTAGGCGAATCAAGTTCTTCAAAAATATTTGAAACATAGAATGCACCACCATTATCCCAACCATGTGCTTCATGAAAACCTCCTCGTCCAAGTATAATTGTATTCTGTGTACTATCGATTGAAGCTATTTCAAACACCCAACTACCCCAATAACCACCATGAAAAGTGTGTACTAAACCAGTAGTAGGTTCACTCCAATTACTTAAACGAGGTAATTGACCATTTTTTACTGTAAGACCACGAGGAACAACATAGTTTAGAACACCACGTGGAGTGGTAACACTCCAATAATTTCTTGGTGGATTAAAAACGGAAGCTCCACCACCTATACCATCTTGATAATAACTGAATATTGTTCCGTTGCGGAAAGGATTGTCAATATAAATTTACATACTTGGAATTTCTTTTGATGGTATCCAACTCTGTGCTTCATCAAAAAATCCTGGATTGCTTGCATACAATCCCTGAGTAGAAGGATCACCATTAGGAGTTTTTGCTACAATCGCTCGTTTTCCATCGATATACAATTCATTGAACTGATCAAGATTGATATAAGCTGGTATCTGAGCTTTTATAATTGTACCACCAGTTACTGTTCTCGCATGAACAGACCATTGCAATTGTAAAAGTGCACTACCGCTTAATACAACGTTTTCATCTGGATAGTTTCTAATAACAAGATAACTATCAGCACTGGTGAGTACAATTGCACCAATTTGACTACTTGTTGTTGTGGCATTTGTTCCAAGATAGTAAGTTCCTCCACGTATCGTCATACATATTGTACTACCATTGTCATGCATAGTCCGTAGAGTACATGTGAAAGATAGAGCACCTAGAATTGTTTTCATTGGTCGTTCGAAAGTACCATCGAATAGATCATTGCCTTTCGAATCCTACACAAATATCGTATGATGACAGGTACCTCTAGCCATTGTTGATGGCGTCTTAAATGACTTAGTGGAGGTTGATGGTTGATTGGATTTATCCCACGTACTATTGCATTGATTCATTTGAAAGGCACTTTGTGTGAGTATCGTCCAGTTCGCTTTGGACGCTTCGGGTGCGATATAGGCAGCCATTTCAATGGCAAAAGCTCGCAGTGCGCAGTCATATTCGAGTGTAATATTCGGATTACCAACCCCATGAAAACGAGAATCAGGATATTTAGTGAAAATGTCTGGCACTCGTCCATCATACATCGAGGTACTTTCAAAAACGATTAATAAAAGCATTATAAAAAAAAGATGCATTTTAATTTTTTCTTTTCTCTATTGATTTATATCTAGAAAAAGATGTATATATTCTTTCTTTATTTAGAAGGAGACTATGTTTCAGACTGATAACACGTTTAAGCATAAGCATACGGAAATTTATTCAACAACTAAAGTTTTATCATTCTTCTTTAGATTTCGTTGATGAAAGAAGTAGATAAAATGTGAAATAATATAAAGTATAATTGCCATTAATATACAAATAGCTAAAAGTGTTGGAAAATGTTTTGGATTGTGATCCATTACTACACCTTAAATATTGATAAAAAGAATATAAAAATCTAATTTATTATTTCAAAATCTTACCAGCTATTTTATTCAATGTCATTGCACCAAATGCTGTTCCAGATAAAAGTAAAGCAAGAAGCACTGGAATAACATTTAATCTTTGATTAAAAAATGCATACGATAAGGCAAATATTGGTGCAAATATTAAACCAGTTATTCCACCAAGGACACATAAACTTATTAATGTTAAACCGATCACCCAAACAAAAATAAGCCAAGCAATAGAAAGACATAAAGCTCCAAACCAGATTAAATTCAAACATTTATCCACTGATACAAACACCGATACAATAGCAAATGTTAATCGTCCAATCTATTTTTTGACAAAATTATTTGTAAATAAGTGATTCATCAAACATAATTTCGATTAAAACTATAGTGAGGTTTCTAGATGTCGCTCATATTCAGAGTAACTAGGAAAAATTTTTTAATATTCGACTATTTTTTCGATACTTACTGAAAATAAAACCCAAAAAAGAATCATTCCCCAACTTGCAGCTTCAGTTGAAAGATTAAATTGATCAGATTTCAAATAAGAAAAAAAGAATTTTGAAAATGTTTGACTTTTTCCGCCGATAAAAAATACATAAATAATAAATATTGTGGAAAGAATTAAACCATATTGAAAATTTCCATAACCACATGTTCGAGGAGAATATGGAGAATATTTTTCTGTATCTATTGATTGATTAACAACAACGTCTGGATTGGTACTCACAGCAGTATAGTCATCCTTAACATATGAGATATATTTTTTTCCTGTTTAATTCATCTTGGAAATATCTACGTAGTTACCTGTTGTACTTGTAATGTTTGTCGTCGATTTCTTAATTTTAAAATATAAAAAATTAAATGTCCAAGTGAAATTAAAAAACATAAAACTGCAATAGTTGAATATGGAATAATAATATTTGAATTAATTCTATGACCATTTCCATTATCAATCGAAGAAGCTTTCTTCGTAATAAATGGTCGAACAAGTAAATTAATAAAAATAGCACCAAGTCCATATCCTAAATGAACTGCATTTAATGGTGCTGCTGCATGAGCACCCCACATTCTTAGTGCAAGATTATTTCCACCTAGAAATTCATTCATATGCAACTTATTTTGACAAGAAAAAAAAAAAATTAATTTACCTAAATCTGTAAAAGCTTTTGAAAGTCCTTGAATAAAAGAGAGAATACACATTATTATCAATGAGGTTACATGTGGAGTTGCAAATAACACTGAATAGAAAAGAAGTTAAGAAAAATTTTACTTCTAATACTTTTTTACCAATAGAAGGTAAAATCAATGCAACAAAGAGAAGACCTTCAGAATGATTTTTGACAATAATTTGTAGAATAGCACCAAGAAGATTTCCAACGAAATATCCCGCACTTCTCGATGCAAGTACTGTCCCCATACCACTATAAGTTACTTGCATATTTGATGCAAGTATTGACATTGTTGGACCAATTAATTCCAAATGAGAGCTCTGAAATATTAACAAAATTCGTTTTTATAATGAGAATATGCTAAAACTTACCAACATAATCCATGTTAATATAAGATATCCAGTTTTGAATAAATACCATGGTTGATTCAAATAAATTCTTATACGAGATGGATTTTTTGTCGTGTTTTCTTTTGTCATTGATTATTTAACTAGAATAGAACATATTCAATCAGTTATTTTGAAACTCTTATTAAGATAAACTGTCTAGTCAAAAATCCGATATTCAATCATAAGAGAAAATGGCCATATTTTGTTTTAATATTGAATATCATTTGTCAGTGGTATCTGTTTCATATAATACTCACTCAGTTTAACTATATTCCCTTGAAAAGAAAAAAAAATTCAGAACAAGTAAAAAATAATCTCTGTGTACATATAGTAAGATAAAATGAATCGTACTTGAAGATAAAAATCTACGATTCTAAAGGTTAAAAATCTTTTTTTCATTAATTATATGTTCGATCTTCTCAATTCTTTTTACATGTAATCGTCTTGAAGATATTGGTAATATTTTTTCAAATAACTACAATCAATAATTTATATATTGAGGTATCGGTTTACTTTGATGGTAGCGCTCTTCTTTTCACACAGTACGATATGTGTAATTTACACCAATCCCTATGAAATGTGTGACTAAAATGAAAAGTTACTTTCTTGTCATAAAGATTAAATTGATGAGACAAGGCTGTTGCCTATTTGACTTCTTAGAAGGCGTCATGTGAATAACAGGATACACTCAATTGCGTGTCATATTCACACAGTTTTTAAATTCTTTGGACACCGATCATTCTTAATTTTGTCATTCTATTTGAAATCTTTCTTGATCATTCTCGAAATTGTTGAATTAACAATTATTTTCTTCTTGAGATGCTTTTTGAATTCAAGTCACGATATTGTTGTTGATGGATGGTCTGTTTGTTTATGTTCTGCTTTGAATTCTCAATGGTCATCAATTTGCCAAACGATTGGATTAATAATTGGAGGATTTCTTGGTTTCACTATATTATTGACATTTGAATCATCGAATTTTATCAATAAATATATTCGTGAATCTTTATCACCCTCACATCAGTCGAAAGCGTTGTTTTCAATTGGACAATTTAGTTCATTTGTTGGTATCATAGTTATGGGATTCTTATACGATCAATCAAACAATAGTAGTAATATACAAAAGAAGAAACATACATGGCTATTTTCGAATTATTCAAAAACCAAAATAAACGTTAATTTACATTAATTTTATTAACCTACAATGTTGGATATGCGTCAACCTATTCGATGACAAAGTTCACATTATTAGAATGAGAATTATTTTGTCTTCTCATATTCTTTTCATTCATATTCTCACTCTCCTCTTATCAACCACATCTTCTTGCACATTATTGCAGAGAATGAATCTATCTTCAGTACATTTCATTTTTTATTTACATTCAATACTGTTCTTCTTACTATAACAACAAACAGTGATGAGACATCTGTGGTTATTAATTGATAATACAAAAAAAAATTGTTTTTAATTCTCTGTTAATAATAAGCAAAACATCAATACCGTTGATTAATTCAAAGTTTGATTTTAATATTGGATAAATGATTGACAAAAATTCTCTTATAGTTCCGTATGTACGTTTCTGTTGCTGTCGTTCGGAACGATTAAGCTTCATAATTGGATTCATTTTAGCATTAGTATTGATGGGCATTGTATTGTGAGTGATTCTAGAGGTATATCTTAACCAGAAGAAACAACAAAAGGGGTCTTCTAATATGGATTAATATTTGCAGAGAAGACATTGAAACATTGTTTACTAGATTCAGCTATTACAAGCACGATTTCTTCGGAAACAACGACTGCACTAACACGTAATCAAATACTTCTTAAACTCCTACTTCTTCTTTTTCAACTCTCTATTAGGAGGAAAAAACGGATTTTCTATTTGAGTAGCTACAACCACTGGTAAATGCTTATTGCAGTATATGAAGTAATATGCTCGTTTTTCTATTCGTTTTACGTTCGATAGCAACTTCTATTCAAATCTGTTCGGATTACATTAGTAATCGATCCATTCTTTATTTTGTTACAAATCTATTAACAGACATTTGGAACTATCCTAACTATATCCAAATACTCTTACAATTGGACTGCTGCAAGCACGAATGCAACACTTGCATTCTACTTTCGTTATGATTCTGATAGATGGATATTAGATGACATCACAGTTTATTATGGAAACACACAGCTAATCACAAACAGTGGTTTTGAAATTGGTGATTTAACTGGTTGAACACACAGTCCGAATGGTGGCAGTTGTTACTATAACACAGAAGAGGTGTATAGAGACTCATCTTACGCATGTGATGTTATCTGACAATCATTTGCAACTGTTGCTAGTGGCACTTATTTAATCAATTTTTATATGACAAGCTATGGATGCTGCTCGGTAACAGAGATTGCAGACATCACAATCACATAGATATGAACTGATTTTTTCCTAATTAGACATTTATTTTCAGAATAATAACGACTTAATTAAAATTTATGCGCACTTTTAAGGTCTTTATTTCCATATAGATTTAATTACTTGTTTGCAATGTACCAGATGGAATATTGAAAATCAGCTTCTTCTTTTATGATTGTTAGAATATCTAGTCGAAAGTATTGTTAGCATGAAATAGCTAATGACATTTCGTCAATGATGAAAGTATATAGATATAACTACATTCAGATTTTGTGGTAGGCAGACATATCTGCAAACGTACATAATTCAGGCGTGCTAACAGGAAGAAGCGAAAATTGTCCACTCTCAACAAGCATGTTGTAAATTTTCTCTTCCATCGCAGCAAGCAGTGCTTGTGCATTCGAATCATTAATTGGAAGTATCCGGTAAGCCAGACCAATATGAAACGTATAATTCTTCGAATAAGAAATCCCTACATGTCTGTACATAAGATCTCTCCATGCTGTTATGGCTTGAGCTGTCTTTTCTTCATAGGGCCGCAATCGAATTAATAAGCTATTGTGGAGTGATACACCTTCGATCTTCATGTAGAATACATTTGAGGCTGCCATCGCTATCACCTCCTTGCTTCGCTGTCGCAACTCTTCTCCCACTTGTCCAATGTCGCCTTGGATGTCTGGACAGACAGTCAGCCTGTTTTTGGAGGTCACAAGATCTGCTAAGGTCATGTGAAAGCTTTCAGGCGGTAGGAAGGAAAAACATCCACCCACCATCGATCCTGTCTCCTTCAACATTTCCTGAGCTCGTGTGAGAGCCCTAGCAACAAAGGGTCCATGGCTTGTCTCATTGACTCTACAGATACAGGTCACTCCAGGGAAGGGTTTCATTGTTTTGTCGTCATTAAACTTGTCAGGAAAATTATTAAGTCCTAACCCTGATGTTTGATAGTCGAAGAGATTGAGCTGTACTGGTTGTTCCCAGTTTGCCAGACCAATAAATAGTTGACAGTTCGGTTTATCAAAACAGCCATGCCAATCGGGTACGACGAGTAGCGTCGAGTCACTTCTTGGTTGATTGCCTAATCCAAAGGCAGCCATCCTTATACTTGCATCAAAAGAAAACCAACAAGTCATTTGAGTTCCCTTCTCAATTGGAAGCAGTGCTCGTTTTTCTTTCGTTTCGGCCAAGACTACACCTGGATTACCTTCGCGGACTACTGTTCTGCTGTTTTCATCTTGTCCAATCACGAAACAAAGCACTGGCTTTCCTGTACCTCTCGATAGTGTGGGTTCAGAGTTGAACACTACTCTAAACTCACTATCGGTAATGAAAGAGACCACCACAACAGCACGTGTGGTACCTAATGGTTCAGGAAGATAGATCTCCCGTGCCTTCATCGGTGACGACGCAGAAAAAGTAAAGCCATTATTGGTTCTTTCCAATGAAACTGTGTCGTTGTTCTTTTGCATTGACTGAAGATGTAATTTTATTTTCAATCTAAAAGATTCGAAAATTTTTTGCGTAATAATTTGACTGCTACTTTTAGCGATGCACGCCATCCACGAGTTTTTTTTCTTCTCTATCCTGTCCTACATATTATCAAGGAACTGAAGCTTTTGTGCGTGTGTCAAAAATTGAAAGTTAGTTGAGAATCGGGTTTTCTTTTTCTTCCACAAACGTTATTTGAAGTAGAAAACTGTCGAAGACCACCTAAAATTGCTCTACTAACAGTAAAACTGATTTCACTCAATATGGGAAAGAAAAGAAAAACATTTGATACGCGTCGTAGTGAAGGATAGCAGAACGAGTGGAATGAGGTAAATTATTTTAACTTTCATCGATGACATGTAGAGACTAGATTGGCTTACACAATCAACCTATACAAACACAGTGAGATAAAATGTGTCGCTCGTACCGAACTTTATAACATATGCGGCGCACTTCATTGTAACACACACATCTTAAGAAATTTGCAAAGAATATATATATTCGTTTGGAGCACTCGAGAGTATAAATATTGGCTTCAATTTATATGCCGCTACTGTTTGTAAACCTTCATAAATGTAGTCAACAATGTTAAAACAAATATTAGAGAGAGTTAATTGAGGATAGGTATCCAATAGGTCCAAGTAAAATACGCTTCCAGTCACTCTGAGTCACTCCCACCACCGTTTAGTTTGAATATATTATAAAATCGACACACTTTTGTGGATCTGAGTCAAGAGACCCCATACCCAGTCATTTTTTTTAGATAGTTCTAGAGAAAAAAATCAAATATCATCTCAAATAATCTACTCTTACCCATACCTTAAACTTATCCAAAATTTCATATATGCTACATCTACTAAGACCTACTCCGTACGTGCTATAGAAAAATTATACCTTCATCAAAGATCGTAACCTGTCCCTCAATAAAGCCCGTCATATCCTACCCGGACTCGGACCCGATTAAAGAAACATTTGTTGCATGCAGTAATATTTTTTGAATATTTGTTCGACTTATTCAAAAGAACCTTCAATTTATTATAAGATAGAAAAAAAAACTTTCTGATTATAATATCCGAGCTTAATTACTATTATAAATCTACAAATCAAGCAAGTACATTGTCTGTATATTAATGTCATTTGAAGAATAATCACTATCATCATTTTCCTTTTGGTTTTTTGTTGTTGATGGTGACATTGAATCGTCTTCGTCTTGACTGTTCTTGATTTTTCTTCAACTTTTTTCATTAATTTGTTTCAAGATAAAAAGGTTTTTCAAGAAATAATAGCTTATTCAGTTTTTCTCCAGATAAACTACTTCTGCGTTCTGTTAGAGTATATTTTTGACGAAGGAAATAACCTTTCAATGATTGTATTTGAAGCTGGTATTTAGTGGCAGCGCCAAACTATTAGCGCCCCTCTTGTTTGGGGGGGGGGGGGCAATGGGAGGTGGCGCCACCTATACACACACCAAATTTTCAAGAATGCATGAGACTATTAGAGTCACTAGGGGTGAAAATAGAACACCTGCTTATCCCTTGTTCTAGAAAGAGCAATAGACGGTACCGCTACCCTATTGACACTGTGTATTATTCATAACATGATGTGCATATAGGTGGCGTCACCTCCCACTGCCCCCCCCCCCCCTCCCCAAAACAAGAGGGGCGCTAGTAGTCTGGCGCCGCCACTAATAATGACTCGATCGATGATTTAGCTGTTTTAACATGTAATGGAATTTTAAACGTATTCATCGGACAAAATATCGGTATTGGACTTTTTTATCCATTGTCGTTCAATATGAATACAAGCACTAATGACTCATGTTCTCATTCATTAAACGTCGTTGATTTAAATCGAGAGTCAAAAGATGATCTTGTTTTTATTGACATGGACAGGAATCAGATAAGAGTTGTATTGAGATCAAGTTGTGATGAATAATTACATAGATGTTGTTTTGCTTTTTTTTGTCATATACTTATTTTAATCAATTTTTTTCTGACTTTATATGTCGTATCTGTATGTCCCATGGCACTCTATCTGCTTTTTTTGTTGGAAAAAAATAATTTCTTTCGCAATAAAGGTGAAGGAGGAAGAAGAAAAATGTTGTCGTTCTTTTTAACAAGAAAGTTGTCAGTTATGATTCATTTTTTATCGAATAAAGGCCGCATTCTGACACAAAGTTAATAAACGGAGGCACGTTATCGAAATATTTCATTTTCTTTTTAGATTGAGCAAACTAAACATGACAAAAAAATGACTGATGAAATACAAAAAATCAAAATTGATATTGCTTTTAATCAAGCAGTAATATTTATTGGTGGAAGTATCTCTTTTTATACAAGAAGTGGTGAGGAAGAAGAAGTTGATTATTGGAGAGAATTATTAAAAGACGGTTTTCAGCAATGTCAACAGTTAGAATCGATAGATAATGACTCATTCACAACTGATCATTTTACACTATGGTCAGGAGAAAGAAGAGGAAAACTAACAGCGAAAAAAACAGAATTGATTCAAACAATTGATGAATTAGGTTGTCCTATTCTAACAACAAATTATGATTCATTTCTCGAAGACATATTAAGAAAGAAACCACTGACTTGGAATACATATTATAATAACCATATGAATGAATCCTATGAAAATTTGAAAAACTATATTCTTCATCTCTACGGACATTTCCAAGAGTCAGATAGTGTAATTTTTACTCATAACGGCTATGACCAACTTCTTGCCAATGAATTTGCTCGATCAAAATTGCAAGCTTTAGTTGAAAAAAAAACATTGTTATTCATTGGATACGAAGTAGGAATGTCTGATGCAAGTTTTTCTAATTTACTCAAATGGATATTTCACAAAAACAATGATAAAGTTTCTTCGATATATAAACTTGTCAGATTCAATAGAAACCAAACATTTCATCGAATTTCTGATGCACCATTTCTCGAGAACATTCGAGAAATTCCATATGGTAATACTTTCGAAGATTTACTTTCCTTTATCAAAAGTCTCCAATCTTTTACTTCAATAATCCGCGAAAATTCATCCCTTACAGATAATAAAGCAACTATTCGCAAGAAATATCTTCACTACGTAATTAAAGAATATGGATATGTCTCAATCTTCGCATATTCGAATACAAATATTACTCTACCATTGGAAAGTATTTATGTCGAATTAAAATTTGATCCAACACATCCATCAACTAAAGCTATGAAATCAATCGAAATGAATGAAGAATTTAAACGTAAATCATTATCTTATGCATTTTTAACTGATCAGGAACGAGAAAAATTAAATCGAGCAATTATAGAAAAACATGTTTATAATCCTGAAACGATCTATCGAGATTTTGTGATGGATCAATGGTTAAATATTTTATTAAGTAATCGAAACATCTTTACTGAACAGGAATCGACTACGATCAAAAATAAATTTAATCAGTTAAAACATGATATTCTCGAAAAAAGTCAGTTTCAAGAAGCCAAACAATATCAAATTCAACAAGCTTATAATGAATTCAAACATTTCATTATC
Organism: Macrotrachela quadricornifera; assembly: GCA_022393335.1. Classification (NCBI taxonomy): domain Eukaryota; kingdom Metazoa; phylum Rotifera; class Eurotatoria; order Philodinida; family Philodinidae; genus Macrotrachela; species Macrotrachela quadricornifera. Next base: position 371,470 of record JAJEKB010021555.1, on the reverse strand, counting down.
TTAGGTCATCCAGGTTCAGGAAAAACTACGATATCTAAATGGTTAGTCATGAATATAGCTAAGCAATGTTTATGTGAGAAAAATATGTTATCTGATGATTGCACGGAAAAACTACCAATACTCATTCCAATTTGGAAATATGTTGATCAAATGAAACAAACACAAAATGAACAGAAAAAAAGTTTACTTCAATTTATTTATGAGAATCCAACTTTTAATTCAACATATTTCACTTTAGATGAAAAAAAAGATCTTTCATCTTTGGTACTTTCGTCATTAATACAAGGTAATGTATTGATTATTTTCGAAGGATTAGATGAAGTTCCTGCTCATGTTGATCGATCGGATTTAATGAAAGAAATCAATGCTTTACTAGAACGAGGAATTGATTATGATATACATACTAACAAACTTTCTTATTCGATTTATGAACAGAAGGAAATTCATGGAACGAAATTTCCTAATCGAGGCAATCGATTTATTATTACTAGTCGAATTGAAGGCAATTATTTTGAAGATATTAATTTTTCGATTCCAAGATTAACCATCGAAAATATGTCGAATGATGCATTGAAATTATTTTGTCGATCATATATGGAATGTATTAGCCAGGCTTCGATTAAAAGAAAAAAATATGATACTGATCAATTGTATGATGATATTACACAAAATAAAGATATTTTTCGATTAGCAATTAATCCTCAATTAGCAAGTGTTATTGCAGCTATTTACAATCAATTAGATGATAAATTACCAGAGAAAAGAATTGATTTATATGAAATAGCAATCGAGAAAATGATTGAACGATTAGTTCATCTTTCTATTGATGATCTCGGATTAACTACTACAATGTTCTGGTCAATTTTACAAGAAATTGCCGGATTTCTACATAGTAAAGTCGAAGGATTATCAGAAAATGTTTTAAGAGAAATAATCGAAAAATGTCTGAGGGAATATCAACTACCATTATCTCATATTAATGATTCTATTTTTGAACTAGTGGACATATTCAAATATCAAGCAGGTGTATTAAATGAATTTGGATATGATAGTTTTCGATTTATCCATCGTACTTTTCAAGAATATCTTGCAGCGAAAAGTATTATCTATTTCAATGGAATCGAACGACCAAAAGAGATGATTGTGGAAAATATCAAAAGTAAAATTGATATTCCAAATTGGAGAGTTCCTCTTGGTATGACATTGGGAATATTAAGTAAATTACCTGAAGAGAATCGATTATTCAAGTATGTTCTTATGAGATTATTAACGGATGAGCAGACATCAGTTAATACGCTATTTTCTACACGTTTAGTACCATTTGTCATCATCGATTCCTTAGATGATATATCGTTTTCTTCGATACATCTGGAATCTGTATTGATACAAATATTAGCAGATATGCTTTTATTAGATTATAACAATGTGTCTGGGTTTTCAAGACTACAAAAACATCAAGAATTAATTCATGCATACTTTTTGAAGTTAGGAAGACGATCTAATCATACAATAACCGGTTGGTTTACTAGAAAAATGAATTATAGAGAATATATTGCTCCATGTGCACATATTCTCTATCGATTAAAATGGTACAATCTGAAATTTCATGAAATATGCTTAAAAAATTTACATAATGATTCATCGACTTGGAATTGGCCTATCGATTCAATCTTACGATTCTATTCGACTAAAGTTACCGATGAAGCAGTATTAACACAACTTAAACTCAAAAAAGTCCTCTGTCAAAATCCTCAAATGGTCAAATATATTACTCAAAATAGTGATTGGTTACGTTTAATCACCATTCTTTATGGTGGATATAAATATTATAACATACCATCAAATATATCAGATTACTATGAAATCGCTCAATTTCTTCAATTAAGTGACAATCAAAGAAAACCATTTACATTTTATTATCAAGAAGTTTGGGATAGAAATGATCCAGCTTATAGTATGGCTGTATATCTTGATACCAAAGTTCCGAAAGAACAATGGACCAAAATGCCGATATTTAAAGCGAATGAAATCTACAAAGAATCATTCTTAACAAGTCGAATCTTGGAATTATTGACTAAAAAAGAATCTACAACAAAATTAATTGAAGAATTAAGACAAAAATTAAATGATGAAGAATTAAGTATTAATGATAAAACAGAAGTGTATATGGGTTTAATCATTTTGGAAGATTTCGATTTGATAGATGTTATCAAACGAGAAGGACAAATATTTTTAAAGAGTTTCAAGAATAGAATCGAACAATTAATCTTTGTCCTAAAAGATCCCATCGCCAGATGTTCTTCATATATTGCCAATTATTTACTTACAATTTATAATAGTATGAAAACAAGTCAATTGCAATACGATCTTCAATTTACTGATTACTGTCGAATATATTTCTCTTTAGTAGCCCAGGGTGGAGGTTTACCAATTGATACGAAGATGTTAGCAGAAGTTATGGATAATGTAGAAAATAAGTATGATCTGTATTCAGAATATATTGCCTTTAAATTGACTGGTGCTTATGATACTGTTTCATATTCTATTAATGAGATAGTAGACGAATGTATCCAATCGAGTAAAAGTGATCAAATTATCAAATCATTTCTAAAAATAAGTGATACTGTTCAGATTTACAGACCAGTGCGAGCATATCCATGGGTTACCGATATATTTACTTTCAAGTTAAATGATGACGACGATCTACCAATTGCATTTTTTAATTGTCTAGAGAATCTTAATACAAATCTAGCAAGCGGTATTCAAATCATTTTAAATATCTTTATTAACGAAGGATATTTCAATAAAAATTCAGAATTAATTCCACTAGCTATACTATTACAATTTGGATTTCAGTCAGAACGTTTAAATATGATGACAAACTATGAACAACTACTACCTGAATTAGTTGCAGAAACAAATGTCAAAGAATTTTTACTAAAGAAGATTCAATCCATGTATAATCCATATTATAAATCAAGAGCATTATATCAATTAGCTGAGTTTTATGATGAAAAATGTCAAGAACTTCTGATTGAATCATTTACATTCACAAAAAATATTTCCGATGCAGTTTTAAAATTTCAAGTTTTAGAAAAGATTTTTCATATTTTTCATTATAAAAATACACAAGAGATATGCTTTATCCAGCAAGTACTCGACGAATTAATATTAACTTATCATAATATCAAAGATTTTTACAATCGTGTAATTGCCTCAATAAGATTATCATTTTATGGTTCCAGAGAATTTCGTAGAAAATACTTAACAATTGCTGTAGAAACCCTCAATATTATGAAAGAAGATAATGAGAAAATAAAACTAATTATCAAATTAAGATCATTCATCGGCATTTATAGTGATCTTGAAATGAAATTGAATCAAATTGTAGAAAATCTCGAAAGAACAACATCTCGATATTTCATTCGTTCTTCTTACGGACGGATATTATCCACTACAAAACTTGATAGTCTTTCCAATCACACTGAACTTCAGTCTTTATTTCTACTATTTGCTCAATTAAATGATATCAAATTAGCAATAGGCAAAAACGAAAGCATAGATCAGTTATGGATCAATCTCTTTCACGATATCAATAATCAATCAAATATTGAAAAGATCTTAAAAATTGGTTTAAATACAGAATTATTTTTAACACCAGTGGCCGCAATAGTTATCGATGAATTAGTTCATCAAGGAAAAGAAGATGTTATTTCAATTCTCTTTCCTTATATTATCAAACCATCGAATGAAGTCTTGCCAACTGTTCAAAGATGGTTTACTGAAAATTCTACTTATCAAATTAAGAAATTAGCTGCTCTTTTATTAACAGAAGCTAGACATATCTTCGAATTAGCTGTTGATCATCTTCTCGACTTATTAAAAAACGATAATGATCAAATGAGATATCGAACTCAACGAGTTTTTCAACATCCAGAACGAGATACAAGCAAACCTAACAAGAGAATTTCAGTGCTTGGAGAAAAAACATTAATGAAAGTTCTTCAAAGTTTATCGACAATGAATTCTCTACCTAGAGTTCAAGCATATTTAAGCACTTTTTTCTTGGATTTACATTGGGATGATCCTCAAGTATTTGAAACTATAAAAAACTTTCAAGAGAATAACCTTGCTAATGGAAGAAAAATATTTTTTCTCAGTCGGATAGGATTTACCAATAATCATACTTGGAATTCAATTCTACGAGCAGCAGAATCATCAATACATCCATCGTGTATGGAAGAATTATTGCACTCAACAATGAAGTTAACAAAACGTAATCAAATTACAGAAAATAATTGGATTGATTTTGCAAGAATACTTTCGGTTACTGATACAAATCATTTTAGAGAAAAAATTTATTTTACAGTTCCAGATGTAGATATCATACAATTTATTATTAATCAAATCTTTGCAGTAACCAATATGACCGATGAAACATATTTTGCAATTCTTGAATCAAAAATAATTTCCGAATTAACCATTAAAGTTGAAGATCTATCGCAAAATAATTATGATCAAATCAAACAAATCACTCGTAGTAACTTTTGTGCTGCAAATAATTACAATCAAACAGTTTTAAATATGTTAAATAATATTTCATTAACTATTGTTGTAATGGAAAATTTGATCAAATGGTTGATAGAAAAAATGGCAAGCTTCAAAGGTTTTCATGATACCATGTTCTCATTGTTAATGTCTGATTGTTTATTATCTTTGATTTCTGCATGTGTACAGAAAGAAGATTATTTGTATCGAAAAATAACCAATGTTCCAACGTTTAATAAAATTCTAATGATTAAACTTTTAGAAAAAATGTTGAATCATCATCCGTATTTTCCAGCGAGAGGCAATGCTTTTATATTACTTGCAGCAATGGATCATTCCAATCATAAAGTAATGATTAATGCTATGAATGCATTATTGGATGAAAATGTTGTTAAAGAATATTCTGTTATTGGAATTCCTCTAATACATTTATCTTCGAATGAATTTATTGATGATTTATTAGAATCATTAAAAAATGAAAGTGCTATCAAAACTTATGAAATATTAAAATTTTTTACAGAATTTGCTTTAAATGAAAAAATAGATGCTCATAGTAAATCAAAGATAATTAATTATTTAGCAAATGAAATTGGTCATTTAAAATCAAAAAAACTTGTCAGTTATTATTATATAGATATTAAAATTCCATTTACAACAACGTTAGAAAATGAACTCTATAAAGCATGGATTAAAATACAAGGACTTGTCGGCAAAACTCAATATTTCATTCGTGACAAGGATTCGAAATAATCATAATATATTTTTCAATGTATTCTATAATCAAGACATTCTTTTATTTTAAAAATATTATATAAAAATGAAATAGTTAGTTTTATGGATCTAATCAAGAGGGAAATAGCGGACTTTATGGTTCAAAAAAAGAACAAAATTGTTCTGTTTCTATGAAATTTTTCCCGAAACAGGACATTTTGGAGCACTTGCACGTACTTTTAAGTACTTTGTCATACTTTAAAGTACTGTGACACCTTTTTCAAGTACTTTGAGCTACTTTAGTGTAACTCAGAGATACCCAATAAAAAGATAATATGGTTAAAGTTTTCTATGTTCCACTCGACTTTTCCTGCCATGGGTGACACATCTTCTACAGAACTCCTCGTTGTGAGTGAGTTATCTACAACAAAACATTCCCGCCATGCATTAGGGCACCTTCGACAGGGCTCTTCTCACCGGGCTCAAACTGACATCCTCATTTACATTCACTCTGGCCACGATCACTCTCGAATTTACGAATTCGAGCATAAACCTTTTCAGCACCTAGTTCATCATATTACTGTGAAATATCCTGTTCAATGATATATTTATTTTTGTCAATAAAGTTCTTCCATATTTGTCTGACATCTATCTAAGAAGAGAAGATCATCTTTCATATTGCATTCTTTCTTTTCCAATCAATTTTCTTCTATGCATCAGTGCGTATATACTGTGCACGATGATCATTCATTTCAACGTAACTCATATCAAAACAGCTTTCACCGATGACTACTCAAATTATTTCATATTTACTTACATTACCGATAGAGCTTGTCTATCGAATTTGGATGATTTTGATGAATTCAGTATTTTCTATTTAATGCAAAATGTTTGCATACGCACTAATGTCATTCTGAACACCTACTATCGATATCAGGTGAACTTTTCTTTTCTCGCTATCTTCGCTCTACATTATTTTCAAAATATTATTTGTTCTCACCATATATTGTATCTTTCAATTGCATTTTCTTTGATCTTCTCAAACGATTACATCAAACAGAAAAGATTTTATTTCTTTTTGAAAATCACTATTATATTTTTACGTCGGATCAATTAATATAATTCATCACTCACTCTCACCCTCACACCCTTCTTGATTATTTTAAGTGACTTACTCTTTCCATAGACACTCACCAAACTCAATCTCCGACACAATGAAATCGATGATCAAAAAGCACAACATCTTGCCAATGCGCTACGGCGAAATCAAGTAATATCTTCTCTCTCCTTCTCACTCTGTTCTACACTATGTTTTACATAGATACTCATTGAACTGGGTCTTGGCTTCAATGAGATTGGTTCCAATGGAGAACAACATCTGTCCAATGCACTAGAGGAAAATCAAGTTATGATCTTGCATTGTTTCTCATATTCTTCTTTTCATCTTATCACATTTACACTATTTCATAAAGACACTCACCAAACTCGATCTTTCTCACAATAATATTGGCCCACGAGGAGCAGAATATTTTGCCAATGCTTCACAACAAAACAACGTTACATCTTCTTTCTTTGGTATTCTTTCATTTCCTTGCTTTTTCATACAGACACTGACAATTTTATATCTCGACGAGAATAAAATCGGTGAAGACAGAATCCAAAATCTTGTCAATGTTCTACAACATAATAAAGTAATATTGGACATCCTTTCATTTCTTTTACTATTGCATATAGACACTCACTACACTTGATATTGGTTATGCTGAAATTAGTCCACTATAAATGCAGCTTATTACTAACGCTGTCCAAGAAAATCAGGCAAGTTTCTTTCTTCTTATTTTCATTCTATCATTGAATCACTATTTCACAAAGGTGCTCACCACACTGAACCTTCGAAACAGTAAGATTGATGATCAAGGAATACAACATCTTGCTAATGTTCTAAAACAAAACCAAGTAACATCTACTTCCTTTTCCTCATTTTATTGCTCACTCATTTTTCAAGTAGACACTCATCAAACTGAATATAAACGAGAATCACATCAGTTCACAAGGCGCAGAAGATCTCAGCAATGCTCTTCTAAAAAATAAAGTAACATTCTTTTTTCTTCTCCTTTTCATTCAGTTACTTGCTCACTATTTAACCCTTTGAGGACGGGTGGGTGATTTTTCACCCACCTATTTTTCAGTAGAGAAAAGTGTTTAGTTCACATTAAACTATTAAATATGTAAGGTCATTAAGGTCATAAACAACTGCATGTGTCATTTCACACTTTTCTTCTCTCATATAAATTCTTTTCAAATATCCTTCGTTCTTGCTGCTAAGATACAGTGACGTCATAATTTCTCTCTTCTCCCCTGGTCTTTTTGTTTTTCGAGAATATTCTCATTCTCTGTTTAGTATATATATATATATATATATATATTCCCGTTCTCATTGACAAATTTATATTGTTCTTGAATTTGCAAAGAATACCATTTCTCTTTCGAACTTGTACTCTTTATTTCTTTATACCGTTTTTACAATTAAAACTAATCCAATGGAATTCATTGGAAATTATGAAGTCGACGACGAGTCTTATGATTCAGATGCTAGTGATGATACTAGCGAGAGTGACTTCGATTTCGATTATGATGAACTAGTCGATGACTTAGATGAGCTCGAACTTTCTGATGAAGATTTGGATGTATATACGAAGAGGAGTTGAATTCAATGAATGAAAGTAATATCGCAAATGGCAGCTTTACCTCAATCTCTCTCAAAGAGCCAACTCCAGTTTCAGTCTTCAGAACGTTTTTTACTGAAGAAGTTTTAAATCTGATTACTGGTCAAACAAACATTTACGAAAAAGGAAAGAAACGAAGTAACAATCAAAAGAAAACCAGTAACTGGAAGGATGTGAGCAAAAAAGATATCGAATTGTTTCTCGGATTGATTATTCTAATGGGTATCAATAACTTGCCAAATATGAAACTTTATTGGAGTAAAGATATGGTATTCCATAATATATTTTTTCTTCGATCATGTCAAGAGATCGCTTTCTTCAAATTTTTTATAATTTACATTTGGCAGATAACACATTGGAACCAAGACGAGAATCTAAAGACTACAGTAAAATTTACAAAGTTAAGAATTTTACTGAAATTTTACGGAGAAATTTTCAAAAAAATTATAATTTTGGCCGCTATGGTACAATCGACGAAAGTATGATAAAATTCAAGGGAAGATCAAGCCTCAAGCAATATTTGCCATTAAAACCAATAAAAAGAGATTATAAAGTTTGGTGTTTATGTGATCCAATCACTGGTTATTTATTCAATTATCAAATCTATTTAGGAGAAGAGGAAACCAGTCGAAAAGAAACACATTTAGGCGAACGCGTTGTTTTTGATCTTATCTCTGGTTATAACTTCCAAGGGAAACATCTATATTTCGATAACTTTTTCACTTCTCTCAGATTATTAGAAAAGCTAAAGCTACAGAACATAAAAGCCTGTGGAACTATTAGACCAGATCGAGCAGGTATACAGTCGGATTTTGCCAAGAGAAATAAAATGGAACGAGGAGATTATATGTCAATGATTGCATCGAACAGCATTGTCTTCATATGGATGGACACCAAACAGGTTTTTTTGGCTTCAAACTATCATAAAGACAACGAAGTTGTTCCGATTTCCCGTCGTTTGGAAAATGGTCAACGTGTTACAATTGACTGTCCAAAAGCAGTAAAAGATTATAATCAGTTTTCACATGGAGTTGATCGACTTAGCCAAAGAATCTCGTGCTACAATATCGATCGCAAGTCTAAAAGGAACTGGCTGCGAATGTTTATTTATTTTCTAAATACATCTATTTTTAATTCATTCATTTGTTATAATCAGCTAGCTCAAGATAAGTTAACATACTTAAACTACATGGTTTCGCTGGCGAAGTCTCTCTGCTCCGGTAGTGAATGAATAAGTCGTGGAAGACCTCCTTCTGAAAACAAGTCTAAACAAGCATCACCAAAAACTGTTCTTAGTTGTGACAATGAAATGCATTTGCCTGTGACAGAAAAAAGAAGAAGATGCATTTATTGTAGTAACAAAGAAGCAGATTTTCGAACCAACATCGAGTGCTTTACTTGCAAATTGCCATTTTGTTTAAGAGATAAAAAAAACTGTTTTTTTGATTATCATAAGGTTTTTATGTAGCTATTTTGAGTTAAAATAAAATAAAAAGGTTGAAACATGTTTTTGCGATTATAAAAAAATTCCGTCCTCAAAGGGTTAATATCTAACGTTTTTAAATAAAATTATTTAAATCCATCGTTCAAATTAGTCCTGATTGATAAAGAAAAATATTCGATTTATAATAAAAGATGAATTATATTTATCAATGATATTATTCGAAAAAAGATCTAATTTTAGGAGATCTTTTTTCTCAGTTTTTAGGCCCTATTTGTATAGGAGCAAGACAATTTATCTCAATCATCAACGTCTTGAAATAATCTGATTTTATTTAGATTCTTCATGTTTCTTTTATCATATGGAAGACTTAAAATGGTTATTTGCCCGTGAGCCTTTCAGTCCAAAAATCACAAATGATACAATAACTTTTAATATTTGAACAAAAAATTATTACTTCAATTTTTTTGTTCTCATATAGATTGTCAATATTTCGATTAATCTAGTACAAAAAAAAACTGTAAATGAATAATAGTTTTGATTTATATAAGAAGAAATGATGTATTCACTGTAATTGAAGATGGAAAAAGTTGTTTAATATTCACACTTAATGAAAGACTGAAATATTTGTCCGCATCAAATATAGACTGAACTATTTTCAAAAAACCATCACCAGACAGCATTTCAAATGCACGTGAATCTAAAGCAGTAAACTTTGTACAGACCATTTTCAAGTTGCCATTGATCTTTTTTGGTATATTATATGACTTCGATGACGCATAATATTCCATAAATTTTGTTCGATTAGATAAATCAGTACTTGAAACTGTTCTACCAGCTTGGTAGGAACGTTGGTGTTTAGCTGAAGATGTTGTACCATCTTTCTATCGATAAACTAACAATTGTTTGCATTTGTCGCAACAAACCATTTCTTGTTTGACATCGTTAACAACAATTATGCTAAAATATTTCCACACTGGAGATGATTTACTAGATTTTGTTGGCTTGTGAAATCTAATTGATTCCTCATTGTTTTTTATTAAATTGGTAAGTTTGTCCATCTTTAGTAATATACTCATAGTATCTTTTAGTTTTTCATGTTTGTAATTAAGTAAAAAGTGAAACAAACTTTATTGATGATGATATAGTTGTGATATAAAAAAAAATAACATAAAACCTTTTTAACAAATATGTTCATTCTCACATCAGAATCTATTAGCTAGAAATGCGAGCCAATTATCAAAAAATATCACTCTCGAATTGTTTAAAAAATGTGTAGATGTAGATTACACTACTTGTCGAGTAGAAAAAGTAAAAAAGTACATCATATCTTTAGAATAACCACCAGATATGAATTGAAAAATTTCGTTCCGAACTTTAAAAACATATTTAATTTTTTTGTGTACGTGTGTTTGTTCAGCAAGAGTTTTCAATATCGAATTCGATGAGAAACGATAGATAAGGAGTAGACCATATTCAGTCAAGGATTAAGCGAGTCGTAGTGACGAGCGCTACTTGCATTTAAAACATGACAAAAATTGTTTTTTTCGATTGAGAAAAAAATGCATTCTTCAAAAGATTATGTTGAAGAATGAGTAACTAATACTTGAAATAACACATCCAATAGAAATTAATTCATCAAATGTTTTTTTTTGAATATTAATTTTCAAATAATCAGTTTTGAAGAAATATATTTAGTTATTACAGTTAAATGATTTTTACAAGAACTCTGTTTTATCAGAAAAAAAAAGTTTTTAATTAATAATGTTCTGTTATTTGTTGATTTATAATTTCTCTTAAAGAAAAATTATTAAGATAAGTAATACATTTTTACATACGAAACGGTTGAAAAGATTTTGCAAGTGAAAAATATTAATCATTTTTGACTGAGCCAAATCAATTTCACAATTATTTAAAAGTTTAATTCAATGTTTAAAGTAACATTAAATAAAACTCTTAACAACGTTCATGTAAATCAAATAATTTGTTTGAAATATCTCCTCAATTTTTAAATTTCGATTTGTGAATAATAATTTATTGTTAATTAGATTTCTAAACGAAGAAAAGCATCAATTTATGTAATAAAAAACAATATCAGAAAATATTCTTCTATCCGTAAAACAAGTAAAACATAATTGAGAAACTTTTTTTAATTTAGTAGAAACAAGCAATAAACTAAAAGTTTAATATTTTATTTGTGAGCAATGATAAAAAATGAGTAATAGAAAAAAATGAAAAATAATTCTTTTTTTACTTTAAAAATTGTTTACTGTTTATTATAACTGAAAGAAACTAAACTTAATGGTAACTAATGATGATCATATAGAGATGATTGTAATGTTAAAATGATAATGAAATAATCGAAATTGGGCATCTGTAAAATACACAAATACTGTGAAAGGATAGATAGCCTAGGTTTTCATATACCAATAGATAGAGCTCATAGATTTCTCCTCTCGAACACCACTTTTGAACTACTTATTAAAGAGAGCTCTGATATTTTGTACCTACGAACACCAGTTATTTGTAGTTAATTCGATGTTATTGTTCTAGTAAAAGCGTTTGTTCTTGAAAGTACATACGTTTATAAAATCGACTTTATGTAAGTGGCCACGCATGAATAATACTAGCACCAATTAACTCCCAGAAAAAGTCGATTTTTTAAAAGTATATATTTTCAAGGACAAACACTTATTAGGGTAACAGCATCGAGTTAACACGATGTTTGTGGCTATTCGCAGATACTTGCGTGTGTGCGTTCGTAGATACGAAATAACAGAGCTAAATAAATAGTTCAGAAGCAATGTTCATGAGCATAAATCTGGGAACTCTATCTATTGGTTTATGAAACCCCATGCTATCTCTCTTTTCGCAGTGTTTACAGGTGTTCACGTATTTTATAGATACCCCTGAAATTGGATTTCTACAATCATAACAAGATTTTCTATTATATAAACGATGTTCAATATCATCTATTGGTTACTATCATAATTATCATTGTTATTAAATATACGTCATTTTGTTTTAATTTGTTTCTTTTGATAATAAAGATAATAAAAATGCTTCTCTTCTAATTTGTTTCTTTAACATCAAACTAATCATTCTTTTTTCTCTTCGCTTTACTGCCTTCAAAAAAATCTTATTGTAATTATGTTAAAATTTGTTCAGTTCACCAGTGGTTTCACGTCATATTCTCACTTTTAATTAGACGTTCAATTCTACATTTTTATTCCAGTAGGAGATAGATTGTTGTTGTTGTTTAATATAATATTAAAGTATGTGTTTAGTTATATATTTGACGGATAAGGGTAGAAGGTTAGATGTAGTGAGAGTTCATCGATCGAAATCGTGTCACATCTTCACGTTATTTTCTTTCGTATTCTGAAAATGATTTTGAACTTTTAGGAGAATAAACTTGATATTATTGCATCTTTCTCTCTTTTATATATTTTCTTTATTTCTTCATTAGTAGACATGACCGAAATAGATTTTTTTTCTGTTAGTTAGTTTATGTTGCAAAGATTATCGTTATATACCAATAAACGGAAACCACCAGTCTAAACTAATCATCGGCATACATCCAAAGTTCATTTATACAGAAAAGCTCGAAGAGAACGATATCTCGTGATTTAAGAAAAGGAAAAAAATTTTTTTTTTTTGATAATTTCATCAAGAATAATTCCGTATGACTAGATCGTTCGAAAGCATATGATGAAATCTTTTAGTGATAGTCTCTGTATCTACAAGACCTATCAAGGAGTATGCCATTCCAGCAAATCTATAATTATGCTGGGAAAACTTCTCTTTTATCTATGTCGTCGTTTCATACATTCATTCTGTGCTGTATTCCACGTCGAGTCTAATGATAAACAAGTAGAAAATGTAGAAAGAGTAATGTCTTTTTAAGAATTTTCCCCATCGGTGAAAAATTTATTATGCAACGAGAGATATCTAAATATGACACAGATCGAAGATGAAGAATAAAGAAAGTCAACAAATTCTTTTGCATTAGAGCAAATACCATTTTTCTAGTAGACTGAAACTCAAGAAAATCTTACTATTCGAAGATTTATAAATAACTGTAAACAATTTTTCATGAAGCAAAAGCTTTTAGAGTCAAAATACAATTTTTACTTTATTTTTAAAGCTTTTCTAAATAGATAAACATCTTGATAAAGTACGAATTTTATGGATAAAGATGATGAAGATGAATTCTGATGTTTTAAAAGATATTTTCGTACAAAATACGTGAGAATATTAGCGACAACTGCTTTTCCAATCGCAAAATTCGTCAACACTAACTTCGGCAAGGAAGGCTAAGAAATTTGTACTATTTATTTATAAAATTCATACTTTTTCAAGATTTCTATTTACTTAGGTTTTAGAGAGAAATCCTACCGCATGAAACTTAAAAAACTTATCAATATTTTTAATGCTGAAGACGGCCAAACTAATGACGATTTTTAAAAGTGAAGATTTTCAGAAAGAGATAGTGGCTTCGCAACAAATTTAGACAAATTTCTTAGTTAGAAATAGTCAAATTTATTATTTATTGATCCGAATTTCACAGAAACAAATCTATTTTTTGAAAATTCAAAAATATTCAAGACAGTCATTTTGTCAAGTTAACGGTGTTGCTTATCGAAGATTCATAATAAAAATCGAGCTTCCTTCATTTGACAATGTCATTTTTGTATGAAGAATATTCATTATTACAGGACTAAATTTTTTTAATTCTATGCCGATCTTATCAAGTTCATAAAAAAACTAATCTTGCAAATCTCTAGTTTTAGTACTTTCTTCATCAAATGTGATCATACTAACGATGCCTGTTGAAAAATGAATTTTCTTTTTTCTCCACTGTATAAAAACATATTTTTCCAAAGATCATCGTCATCACAGTTTGTAATAAAAACTTAGGAAAACTCACGGTTCTCCAATTCAGAATTTTAAGAAACATCATTGTACTTTCATATCCTTTTTTCCTTCTTTGTGATTATATCACTGGTCGAGATTTTCTACAGATCATCTCAAAAACTCTACAATTTTATTTTTCAGATTATACTGCGTGTCTATTGATTTTCTTTATTAACAAGTATTGAGTGTATTCCATTGGTTGTGTTCTTGTAGAAATTTAGTTTTTAAATCCTAATAATTCTCTGTCATCGAGGCTACAATGTTAAGCTATAATTGTTTTGTTTTAGACAAGTTTTAGTTTCTCTCAATCATGCGTGCTTTTTTAAAGGTTGGTTTGGCATTTCTCTCGTTTGTTATAGCAGTAATAATTATCGCTATTGCTGTCGGTGTTTCTCTTTCACGAAAAAACAATGATAATTTGTTATCAAGTAGATTTATATATTTAATTATGTTTTTGTCTATTTCAAACTTATTTATTTCCTAGGTGAAACAACAACAACAACAGGAAGAATATCAAACACTTCAACAACAAGAAACGGTAATTCTAGAATTTATGAGAAATAAATAAAGTACTATTTCTACTATTTTGCTATCCTACTACTTTAGAAATGAAAACATACGTATATTTGTTTGGTTAAACCGAGTCTCTTTTTGTAATTTCGGACAAAGACACCTTTTCCCGAATAAAATATTTATATACTGCTTATCTAATACTATAAACGTGGAAATTTTTCACTCTTATGAAGGTCTTTTGCAAAAAACTCTAGTCTTGAGAATTTTGGCAGATAAAAGCATCTATGTCTTTTTACATGATGTATTAGAATCTCATCATAAGAAGGATCACATTATGTTTTAGTTATATAATAATATCTTGTCCTGCAATAATAAAAATTTTACTATATATATAAAGAAATAGCTCGCATCATCTATAATTCTTGCTAACATCATAGTTTCTTGGAAAAATTTCTTCATGATTTCAAGTTCTCCAAAATGTTTTATTCAATAGTCTGAAAGCATTTTTCTAAGCACGAAACATCTTGGATGTTAATTTCTTGTTTTAAAAATAATTTATATGGAAATGTGTAGCAACCAGCTCGATAATCTCAATAAGATTCCACCATCCATCTAAATTTAATAGGAATTTGGTTCATAAAATTCCTTGTAAATCCACCAATCAATTTTGACAAAAATATTAAAACATGCATTTCGACAAGGATTTATAGAAGTGTATAAAATTTCATCTAATTACTCATTTTGTAACTCTTTCAGTTAAATATTCGAAGTCTTTATTCCGTGTTTTGAAATATTCCACTACATGAATAGTTGTTGTAGATATAAACATCTGCTATATAAATAAGAGTTAGGTATTCGATATAATTCATGAATAATATTCGATTATGAAGTACAAATGTGCACTACATCTAAAATAACTACGACGATTACAAAACAGCAGTGTAGCTGATTACCACTCTAAAATCTTTTCGACAAGGATCGTCTGGTGATACTTGCTTAATGTTAAACGTGGAAAAATATTTCTGCGTTAGCTTTTTTTGTAATTGTTATTGTACTTTACTATTTCCTAGAAGTACCACTTTCTTTCTGAACAGTTCTGTATGAATAACATTATAAATTTGAAAATATCACAGAAGAATATTCAATTGAGCAAGACATGGCCAAACGCACAAATATATATATAGTGAAATGAAAAGAAATTGCTGTTAGTATCCGATCAAGGTATTTTATTGAGTATGATGAATATCATAAGTTGTCTATTGCACATAGTTGACTTTCTTGACACTTAAAAAACACATAAATAGTATGTCTTCAACACTGCACGCAAAGCAAATTAAACTAGTTTTACACATATGTATTATTTCGATCATTAGGTATAAGATAGTATTAGAATAATAAAAGAACGTCTATGCGTCTTAGTTTATATCAAACTTTTATAAGTGAAGTTTCAGCTCGAAATAATGTTTCAGACAGGAGAGAAATTCAATACTATTTCATGGAAATGCGATTCACATTTGTACTGAGCGATATATTCTAAGAACTGTTCAGTTGGGACAAATTTCAAGTTGATTGCATCAATTGTTACTGAAAAAGTGTGAGAATCGAATGAAAAGACTATTTGTATAGAGAGAGAGAGAACTATAGACCATGATCATCTATTCACTTTTATGAACAACTCTTGTCAGAGCTTATTGGCATGTCATTAGGTACTATGGTCAAAGACCATTATTAATAATATGATTTTCGTGATTCGGCACCAGCCGCAGTCTCGATACTATAAGATGATCATCCAATCTATAGATAGTACAGATGGTACTCAAATGACAACACTCTTCTATAAATATATAGGTTCTTGTTCGGAAATCTCGCTTACGCTGATTTTTATAGTATCGCCCGGATCATCGAGGAATGTTTTGGAGCAATTCGCCCCTGTACTCACAAAATAGGACTCGAGCAAGTGTATGTGTACAACGGGAGTTATTTTTGCACTTCACTGTATATATATACTTATAGAATTTTCGTTTTCATTTTAATTTGTTTCATAGTTAAACTTACATAAATTTGAACTGAAGATAAATCTATGTACCATACTAGCTATATTGAAATCCACCAAGTTTTGAGTGAGATTATTTTATTATCAGTATAAGATTTAATCAACATTGATTTATTTGTGGTTTAAACAAATTTATTAAAAAGATACTAAAATAAAGTAAATTTCCCTTATAAGATAATAGCTCTTATTTGAGATGACAATTATCTGAGAAAACTCAAAATTCATTTTATGTAAAATGAATGAAAATCAATAAATAGTGTAAGATCATGAATATTTCTGCCTATGAATGGAAAAAATTGATCTCAATACAAAGTTACTTTCAAACTTATGGGTTATGAAATAAGACATTCTTCATGGATGTCTATTCAATAGAAAGAAGAGTTAAGAAATGTTGAGACATTTCATGAAGAATCGATCTGTTAGTAATTAAATATCTTTTCTTAATATTTCAACGCTGATGAATATTCATCGCATAAATAGAGAATTAATAAATATTTCCATCTAAAAAAAAGCAAATATAAAAGATAACTTATAAATTGTCTTTTAAACGTGATACGATGGTTCAAAGAAATGTGATTATTCGCTTTGCCAACATCGAGTTCGAATATATTAAAAAACAAAGAATAATTAATAAATAGATAAAAACAAACTAGTAAATAAATATAATAAAAACTAATGATTTGTTTGATGAATAATTAGATTGGAGACAAATTATTCTCTACTAATGGATAATATTTTTTTAAAAAATAAACAAAAATATATAAAATATTTTTTTACAGTGTTATCTCATATTGGAGTTAAAAAACGTTTTTAAAATCGATAAAAAGTTTTTTTTACAAATATCAATAGTATTTTTATTAAGTTTTCCCAATGAATAATAAATATATTTATGAATGTAATATTATTTTTTCCGACAAAAAATATTAAATTTTATTAGATACTACTTTTTTTTTAAAATTCCATTCTATAATTAATTTACTTTCGAAAGATAATATTGAATTTATAACTATAACTTTTCTTCATTAATCATTGTGAAATTATCAATGCAAATTTAAAGATATATTTAATAAATCAGACAATATTCACTCTTTACTGTCAAAAAACAAAACACACTACTTGATAAAATAAATTTACTTTTTTCATTATATTTCTATGAATGAATATTGTACATATTTATATTTTATAGTTGATTCAACAAGTGCTATAACTAGTGCAATCACAAGTATGATGAACACTTCAACTACAACAACTGCTCGTGTAACAAGTACTACAACTATGACAACTGTTGGTATTACAACGACAAGATTAACAACTACTAGTGTTACAACAACAACTACCCGTAGCACGATTCGTACGACGACAAGTAAGTTTATTTTATAATATTCAGTTCGTTGATAGATGTGCTTATTAAGTAGTTATCTTTCTTTTATTAAAAATTTGTTACTTTTTTAATTGTTTTTCATATGTATATATACGAATAATTGAGGTCTATAATTGTGATATAATTAAACTTTGAAAAATGAATACTAAAAATAGAAGGTATGAGATATACTTATTCTGTATGGAAATATACTATTGTCTCTTTTTTTCGAAACATTCAAATGAAGAAAATTTTATAAATTTAACTGTTTCGATTAAATCATTATATTTCATGTTTCTGCTATATTATGTCGATCATAAAATGATGAGCAATGAATATCGTATGTATATCAAGACAATTTCCTAAACAGTATGTGTAAAATACTTAATAATTTGATATGGATTTGTCTTCTCAAATCTAAACAAACAACAGATATTGAAGTTCGATTATTCATTGGAGTTTTCCATTTATAATTTGCTTTTGAATTTAGTTAAATAAAATTTGAACTTCATCTATTACAAAAGTTAATGAAAATTCTAAGGAAAATAATAATTTCTCCTTATCTTATATTCTGATCTATGCATAATAACTAAGTAAGAATAATGATTTGTTATAGAATATGTCTAATCTTGCAATGTCTTATAACTATATATTTGTCTCGAATGCTCATTTTCTGATATTGAACAGTGTATCATTAGATAACTTTGATCGTTACTGACAATAGAGAATTCATTTGAAGTTATCATATTCCAAAAAAAACGTATACAAGAAGATTTAAGATATAAATATTAATTGAAAAGTTGAAATATCTGATATAGTAGATTAAAAACTAATATTTATTTACAAAGTCACAGTAAAATTTTCAGAGCTTTCCTCGAAATTTTTCTTCGAGGTCAGATACAATTCTCGTACATGATCGAGTTTATCTTGATCTTTAATTCAATCAATTATACTATTGTGTAGAATTAAAAAGAATGAAGAAAATAAAGAGCTCAGAACTTAGTTTTCTCCACATAAATTATTCTTCTTTATAAAAATACATAATCCAACATCAGTTATATGAACTATTATCTATCATACTATTAAAATTCTCTCTTGTTAAAAGCAATTCTGTAAGAAATAGAGAAATATAAAAATCTCATTATATAGATTTAAGCTTTCAATACTTACTATTTCTTTAATAGCTACTTCGTCGATGGTACAATCGCAATACTCATCAGTCTTGACTGCTAATAGTCCAATATTTTGTCGTTCATCTTACTGTCCGGTTCCAGATACTTATTTCGAAGCGATTGCAATCAATGTATACACAACTGGACTTTATACTATTGTGTCCAGTAGTACCCTAAATACATATGGCTTTATATACAATAACAGTTTCAATCCTAATTCTATAAATCAAAATTTACTATCACAAAATTTTGCGAGTGCAGGCGATGGACAATTCAAATTCACAATCACGTTACAAACTACAATAAAATATATTTTGGTAGCAACAACATATTTCTTAAATCACCTAGGACAATTCTCTATCATTGCAAGTGGTCCGGATTTCGTTAATTTTACTCGATTAAATATATCAAGTAAGAAATCGAGTTATGTGATCATGATTTTCGAGTTAAAGTAGTAATTTCATTTCATTTCTGCATAGTACAATTGAAATTTTAGTATTCAAAATGAAATTTCAAGTTTACATATAAAATAGACTGTCAATATTATAATAAAATTTTGTGAATGTATTTTGCTTTCTACTTAATACATTGATTAAATCAGCCAGAATAATATTTAACAAAACACTATAACAAGGAAAAACAAAATTTTGTTAATAAAATCACCTTCCTATTTAAATTGTAAACATTAATTTGTTTTATCTTATGTGACTAGCCAATACATCGCAATTCGGTGTGAAATCACAATATACATCAGCTTTGACCACTAATAGTCAATTGTATTGTCATCTACCCTCTTGTTATGTTCCAGATACATACTTTGAAGCCATTCAAATCGATGTATTCACCACTGGAATTTATAATATTACGACTACTAATATGCTGGATACATATGGCTATATATACAATAACAGTTTCAATCCTAATTCTATAAATCAATATTTATTATCAGAAGATGATGATAATGGTGTGCTCTATGGACAGTTCAAAATCACAATCATGTTGCAAGCTATGACAAAATATATTTTGGTTGTAACAACATCTTACTCATTTGCAGTAGGAGAATTCTCAGTCGTTATAAGTGGTCCAAATTTCGTTAATTTTACTCGATTCAATATATCAAGTAAGAAATCGATTTATATATGCCATGATTTTTGAATTAAATAAGTCATTCATCGATATAAGAATTTAATGAATTATACAGACTATTGAATGTTCATTCATCAAAATAATTCAATAACACAAAAGCGGAAATGTTCTTTAATATAGTAATTTTTATTGAATATATAACATTGAATACTTGATATAAAAACTAAATCGAATGAAATTCTTATGTAATTTGATTAGTTCAAGTAAATGAAGATTTTTTTCTCACTTATCAACAGTCTATTTTTTTTTTGTCCATAGTTAGCTTCGATCAAGGAAGTGCATTCTTATTATTATTATTTTCCACCTTACTTTTTTAATACATGTTGATTAATGCAAAAGAAATCTCTCATTTATTTGTTCAATATAATAACATTAGTTTAATGTGAGAATACGAATGTTGTTACGATTAGACATGACATTTTATTATTCAGACTGAAATTTCAGATTTATATTTTTTTTTTTCAATAGTGCTCTTTATTAAGGGGGGATGGCAATATCCCATGGCTATGAGCGAACTCGCTCCTGTAGCCTGAAAAAAAAAAACCAAATTGAAGTAATAAAGAAGAGTGGTCACACTGACAAAAAAATGAAAACAAAAAACAGGAAAGAAAACCAGATGAAAGGATCAAAAGATGATATCAAAAAAGAATGAGGAGAAAGTGAAAGAAGACGTTAATATCATGCTACATAACACTCATAATTTCATAATTTCTTGTATAGTGGTTAATAGTTAAGAATAGCAGTTGAGGTGCTGTGAAGACAACATCAAGAAAAGCAATAACTGATTTTTCGGGCATGGTTAAGGGGGAAACGAAAGTGTGTAGTCGAAGAGAGACATTCGATCTTCCGAAATTAAATCTCGAGTATATTTGATGATTGGGCCTCTTTCGAAGATAGTTTTTCTTTCTCTGGCTAGGTCTGGATTATTTATGTATTCATTGAGGTAAATAATTGCCATTTTATGTTGTAGATAGTCTTGTATGACACTAGGATTAGTTCTTGTAATCGTGTCAGTAAGTTTATTCCAATGAACTGCAGTCAGTTCAGCTATTGAACGATATTTGGTCATATTCGCCACTTCAACATTCCTGGCGTCATGCCAGTTATGGATAATTCGATAGATTTTTCGATTTAGACCTTCTAATTGACATTTCTTGCCATAAATTTCAGATTTATATATAACTGTTATCGGCTCCAGAATAAAAAAGAGATGAGTGTAGAACAAATATCATAAGTGTGGAAATAGATATAATCCTGTAGTTTTCGCCAATTACAAGAGAAGAAGTCGAGAAAATTTTTTTTCCATAATGTATAAAATAAAAACTATTTATAACTAATCATGTTGAACTAGAATTTTGTGAATATCTTTTGTTTTCAGTTCAATATACTCGTTAAATCAGTTAGAATAATATTTAACACCAAGTCATATATTAAAAAAGTTGACATTTTGCTTCTATCTTAGATCTCTTTTTAAATTCTAAATACTTATTATTTTAAATTTTTCCTAACTAGCCAATATAACTCCAACTGGTGTGCGAACACAATACGCATCAGCTTTGACTACTAGCAGTACAGTGTATTGTCAAGCAAACTCATGTCCAACGCCAAGTTATTATTATGAAGCTATTCAGATCAATGTATCTACATCAGGTTATTATACAATTTTATGTAATAGTACCATAGATACAATTGGATACATATACAATACTACTTTCAATCCTGATTATCCAATGACTTACGCATTATTCAGTGATGATGGCGGCGGTAATAGACAATTCATGTTTAATGTTATGTTAGGAACTATAATAAAGTATACTTTGGTAGTATCAACATACAGCCGCGATGCCACAGGACCATTCTCAATCAATATAGATGGTCCAGGACCTATTACTATCAGTGGTGGATAAAAAACAATACTATTTATGACTTGATATTAGAAATCTAACTTTGAATTTTTCAATTTCTCTTAAAATTAAATGAAAAATACTTTTCTGCTTATAAATCTTAAGAAATTTTTTCCTGCAATTATTTAATCTTCTCAAACAGTTTTAATATTTTTTTTCTAATTTTGCGCTGTTAAAATGTTGTCTTTTTCAATCTACTCTTATTGCTTCTCTATCTACTTTAACTTATCTAATTCACCTTTGATATTCCCATCTTATTCGCTTTTTTTGCTTTGAATAAATGATTAAGAAAATGATTTTATTTTATTATATCCGATAACAAAAAGATGATATAATTATATTTATTAGTCAGAATTTGGCACTACAAACGTCATCATATTTTATCGAAAAGATGTTAACAATATTAATTAATCATCTAAATTTTATTATATTCTTGAACAGTATAATAAAAATATATAATAATAGTGCTTACAGAACCTAAAATATGTGTTACGGCTATTTCATTTGAACAAATATTGATTTGAAGAAACCCATATCATCGTTCAAAAATATCGTTGAAGCCAAAACTTCCAAGACACTCAAAAATGGCTCACCGAGTTTTAATATCTCCTTCGAATTAAACTTCAGAGCGGTATCATAGATTGAAGAAATCAGGAATCTCAGATATCTTCAAAAAGATGTTGCATATATTAATAACATTACAATATAGTATTGAATTATTAGACAGTAGTTATACTTTTTTTTATGATCTCCGACTTCTTAAGAAGATATCGCATTTCTATAATAGATGCCGAATTTCTTACAGAGATGTGATGAGAGATAGTATTTCTTATAAAGAGAAGGACTAAGATTAAATGTCTGACACACAGTTAGGATGAAAATGCTTCTATATGTAACATTTTCACGAAGATCTTTGAAATTCTCGATTACCTGGATCTCTAACACTACTGCTCGAGAAACTGTGAAAGAATTTTTTCAGAATCTTGATAAGATTTTGTTAAATTCCTACCAGGATTTAAGTTATTTTTTTATCAGGATTTTATCAAAATTTATAAAAGCATCCGGTGACACTCTTCACAAGAAAATAACAAAATCAATCAAAATCCAAGACTGATTAATTCTACTAATCTTCAATCATGATCCTATTCAAAAACCGCTCAAGTATGAACGTTCTCATAACTTGTATGGCAATATCAATACTAATTAGAATCTTGATAAAGAAACATAAGGATTCTGTTTGAATTTTTACAAGTTATTTATTTACTCTAATTAGTATTGTTTTTTTCTTAAAAATATTTTTCGTGCCATAAATAAAATGATCTTCTCCAATTCTGATTCAAGATTTTTTGATTGATTCTATTCAGAATCATGGCAAAAATATACGAAAACTTTTCAGTGAAATTTTAGCTAGTTCCTGTTCAAGATCGATCCAAGATCTGTATATCTGTAGAGAATTATAGAAGCTGAATATCATTATTAAGTAAAGTACCGATAACCATAATCCAGATGGTTTTTAAAAATTTTATAACATCGTTGTTTTGAGGGCAATGCAATTCTGGAAAATGATAGAAATTTACTGTTTCTTTTTCTGATCTTCATTTAAAGCGGTAAGAAGAACAAATAAAGATATTCTAAGAAACTCTTAGATAATTTTTTCAAGATATACATTCTTGCTTAAAAATTAATGCAACATTCAGGACATAAAAAACAAATTTTATTATCTGTTCTATTTTATATTGATGAATTCACATACGTTGACTAATTGCACCACTTTTTATATCAATTATATTATTTTATGAAAGAAAATCTGTTGCAAACTCCATTTATTCGTTAAAAAAACTGAAAAAAATATTTTAAATCAGATCAAAGTCAAACATAATATAGCAGAATTTTTTCAACTGATATATGCAGAAGTGAAGCAGTTATACATGAGAGAACAAGGAGAGAGAGATAGAAGATCGGTGGTAGGTGAAGTGATTACAATACATAGAGGATATAACTTATAGTAAGTGAACCATGACAGTCAATGACCGTTACAATATCCTCTATTGAGAAAAATAATGTCCGATACGACCTTCCTTCAGTGTCATTTTTTTGAACCTTGTTAAATTTAATACTAGCTGGGTGTAACTAACAAATCGTTCAGAAAGTAATATCTAAAGTTAGAATAGAGAAAGAATTTCAGCCATAGGATGAAACAATGAAAAAGTCCAACTCCATGGTCGCCCAGTGGAAAGCTTTAAGCATCATTAAGCGAACACACGGTCTTTTTGCTCAAAAATGGCTTTCATTTGTTTAGATATATGCATTTAGCACCCAGAAAATCGTCTCTACAATAATAAAAAGGATTTTTTCAAAAGAGTATCAGTCGTAGTATATCACCGATCATATTTTCTTGAAAAAAAATCTTGAAAAACATGTTGATCTTTATATTATTCGGTGCATTTTAATGCGCCATATTCGAATATAGTGGTAGTTTCTCTTCAATGTGTAACACAGGTGTCCAATACCGAATTTTTATCTAGAAACCTTGGGTTTTTGAACATTCTAGAAACTAGCCCAGTCAAAATTTCATGAGTTTCCGCTATTATCGTAATTAGGATATATAGGTAAGAGCATTTGATAAAATTTGAGCCTGAACGGACATTATTTCTTTCTAGGATTTAGAATACATGGAATCGTATTGTTTTCAGTCTGCTTTACCCGTAGAGATCAATTGAAAACTCTTTAAAAACTATTGAATATGTATGGTTATATGCAGCTTGAAGAGCTAATTCCGAATATTATCTCGCTTTGTTTTCAATATATAACTAAAATGCGTAAAATTGATTTTTCTATTAGAGACCTCGAGTTTTTTGGTATCGTGTCTAATAGTCCAGAACAGATCTAATGAATTTGCGCTACTACCATAAGGAGGATACATATGTATGAGCATCTGATAAAAATGCACGTTCAATCGAATGAAATCCTTTTGTAGTTTATAGAATGTACGGAATTATATGTTTTCAGTTATATGTTGGAGTTCAGGATCATTTGTTACTTACTCTATTTTAAATTCAATGTAGTTCATTTTTGAGCATAAGATCCACCGATATGAAAGCTTTTCTCATATTGTTCACCGGCGCAATATTGTTTCAAATTGCCGAGCGGATTGACTTTATGAATCAGGGCTAGGACGAAAGTATTTGTACTTGGGCTTTCTGTACTTTTTCAAGTAAAAAGTAAAAGTACAAGTATTCAAAATATTTACTTGTACTTACACTTGTACTTTCAAAAAAAGACTTGGTACTTGTACTTGTACTTCAGAAAAATACTTTGGTACTTATACTTAAGTACAAAAACTGATACTTTTGTACTTGATACTTAAAATACAAAAGAATATCTTTTTCTCTAGTTAAAATATTTTCTGTCTAGTTACAATCCTGGCGGCTTTACGTAACAGTGGAGCTGTTATCTCTGAAGTCCATCCCACAAAATGCTCTATTCACAAGATAATACATCTTTGTGATAAAAATTTGAGGTTGAATCTTATATTTTGTTCTTTCATAATATTCATGTCTCACTTTGAATTATTTTTGAGTTTTGAATCGAATCGTATTCAAAACAAAGAGTATGAAACTGAACATCTTGTTGTAACTATAAATTATTTTAAAGATCAGAGGCGTTCTAAAACGTAACACTAAAAAAACATTCATTGAATAAATTTACCAGCATACCGAAATCAAATAGGTTTCGTTAAATATTTTTATTGTCATTTACTTTTTAACCCGATAACATCTTACTGGTATGTAAACACTTCTCATAACTAATTAGTCTTATTCATATGATTATATTTGATTTATTGCTCAAGTACAGAGTGCAAAGTACCAGTTTTTGTACTTAAGTATAAGTACAGAAGTATTTATTCAAAGTACAAGTACAAGTCTCAAGTATATTTCTCAAAGTACAAGTGTAAGTACAAGTCCGTGTTTTTCAAGTACAAGTTGTGAAGGTGTCTAACTGTAGATGAAGATAGTTGTATATCACTGTGTTTATTTGAATCGAAACCGGTCTATTTATAGTCCGGAGCAACGAACGAATACAGGAATACAAAAGAGATGGATATCATGAAACACCTAGAGAGAGTGATTACAATGATATGAATACATAGAGAGAGAGTGATTACATATAACAGAATAGAAGAATACATATGATATGATAGAAAAATATCTATAATAGAATGACGTCATGAAAGTGAAAGAATCACAACATATATATAAGGATGCGCAAAAGTGATAGATAACATCAGCTGATTTAATACTTCTTAACAAAGTATTACAATTTTACTTGCGGTACTTGTACTCGTCCTAGCTCTGTTATGAATAGAGTGTAGAGGAAATCTTCAAAAAATTCTGCAAAGATCTTGTTAAAAGATATGATACTACCAAGAAGAAATGTAATAAGATCTTGTAAGTTATAAGTAAACTCTTTTATATAAAAAAACTATTAAAATCTTGAGAGTATCTTGGTCTAAACATAATGGAAATTTGTTGAGCATTCTTGTAAGAACTTGTTTACATTCTGAGCAAATCTTTGACATTTCATGACTACACGTTTCTTTTAGAATTTACATTTTCCTGATCAAATTCTGCTTTTAAATCGAGTGGTAAACTGTTCAGGATCTTGAAACTCCGACGAGTACACGCTTCTCTTATGATTTATTGATTTGCTCAATGATTCCTATTTCAAAATTAGTGATAGACAGTTCCGAATTCTGTTTCAATCCTGTCTGGATCTTAAAATTTCGTGAGTATCTGGGCGTGGCCAGTCGACATGGTACCCCAACACTTATTTGTATGGTTTAGCTTTAACTAGTTGTGAGAAAAGCTGATTCTTTTATCAGTTATAGTCCATGTATAGTGCTGATGATCTATGACTATGTCATATCTATGTTCGAAGAAACAAGAATGATTAAGTATGTCCTAATAGTCATTGTGTAAAGTGTGCTTCACATCCAGTTTGTCTACATACACTTGAACCTGCTAAGATAGCTGAAACGATGTGCAATACCAGTGATAAAGTTCTATTATCAACTAGCTGTTCAGTAAACACAACTTAATATAATGTTTATTTACGAATAGGATGTTTACTTAAGTTCATATTACATAGAGCAGCAACAACTTGTACGATTTTAGTTATTTTATCAAGATCATCAATTGTCCCTCTATAAATACTACCCAAAATAGCATAGGTTTTGAGACGTTGATTTATATTTTCAATAGCTGCTCTTGCACTATTAATATCACGGTTGAAATCTTTATCTTCATCCGTTAGTTCACGTCCATGAGGTTTCTTTATTGGAGTGACCACAAATTCTTCACCTATATAACCTTTATCACCGATGATTTGTACAGAGTCTTCGACATGTTCTAATAAACCTGAATCGCGGAGAACTGTAATATCATGCACACTTCCACGATAACATTCGGATACGTGTACTATTCGATGACGGAAATCACAAGCTACTTGTATTTTTATTCCATAATTTGTTGGACTTTTTGAATGATAATATGCTTTTCGTTGTTCTTTATCGTAAGGTTCAGGAATTGCAATAACAGTCGAGTCAACTATTAATTTATGATTTTGTTCAGGTCCATGTGGCGTTCTTCTTGTTGCTATATCAGCAGGGAAGGAGATTAATTCTCGATATATACAGGAATGTAAAATATCGATAACCTCTGATAATAAATAATTTACTGTCGAACGACCCAAGTTTAATTCTGTAGCAATATAACGCTCAGAATGATAATGTTTTAAATACCATAACGTAACAGCAAGCAAATTCATAGGAGATAAATACGGTGTTATAGTGTTGTTCGTATGTTCTTTGTTCCTATGGGAACAATAATTTATTAACGACTGTTCACACATAGAATACAGTTCTTGTACTTGTTCAATATCATGTCCGGTATGTTGTATACACGACTCATTCGAACGACTCCATTCCGACCACGGTCGTTGTTCTAAAGTATGAGCGAGGCGAGAGGTACATGCACAAGCTAAGAGGACTAATGTTACTTACTAGTATCTAAAGCTTGCAACTCTTGTTGCTTCTCTTTCAACTTTTGTTGTTTTTGTTCTTCAAGTTCCGGTGTACAATAAGTACAGTTATCACGATGACGATAATAGTGAGTGTACAAACCAGATCTACCTGAACCAGCACATGTCCAAGTTAACATGGACTGACAACTTGTACAATATTTTCTACGAGTAGTCGTACCAGATTGACATTGAGGACAAATCCATTCAATTTGTGGAGAAAACATGGTATAGAGATAGTAAACACTTGTTTACGAATGAATTATGTTAAAGAAAATGAAGAACGAACAAAGACGAGAAAAAAAATCGTAGCTAGAATGAGGACCATGTGACTGAAAACATCACTATATGATAGAATAGACAACATGCTACCCTGCACGAATTATATTCAGGACCAAAATATAAAGAAACTGGATGTGAAGCACACTTTACACAATGACTATTAGGACATACTTAATCATTCTTGTTTCTTCGAACATAGATATGACATAGTCATAGATCATCAGCACTATACATGGACTATAACTGATAAAAGAATCAGCTTTTCTCACAACTAGTTAAAGCTAAACCATACAAATAAGTGTTGGGGTACCATGTCGACTGGCCACGCCCATCTACTTTTTTTAGGATTTTGTCGTGTTCTCAGACAAAAACAACGAATCCTTGTAATATTATTGGTCAGATCCTATCGAACAATTTGAACCAAACTATTCAAGATTTTTCCTAAATTTGATCTTCGCACTCGAAGTTTCCAACTTATTATCGATGTCTTGCTTCAGTCAATAATTGTGACGATGGTTAGCTTTTTCCATTGTATGCTCATTTACATTCTCAAGAATTATTATTGTACATCTGTGTGATCCGTTTCAAGATATTAAATATTTTACACTCAGTTTATTCGTAATTAGTTCTACAAGAGTAAACAAGAATATTATTAATTAACTGGAACATGGAACATCTATATTTGTTAGTGAACATTAAAAAAAAATTTTAATAAAGCTCTGAATCGACTATAACAATCTTGAGGAATAAATAAGGTCTAGTTTCTATATTAATTACAAGCAGCTATGAGAACACTGACAGTGTATGAATTGTAGTTTGTAACAATAATGTCGACCATGCCATCGACATTGACGTCAGCTGCTGATACAGACCATGGGCCAGAGCCTGTTGAATAAGTTACTTGAGCAGTGAATGTACCGTTACCTGTGTTGATGAAAACACCAACATTGTTTCCATTGTAGTTAGCTACAATAATGTCAGGATTATTATCTCCATTTACATTGGTTGTTGCCACTGAAATAGGGGTTAAGCCTGCTGAATAAGTCACTTGAGTAGCGAATGTACCAGTGCCTGTATTAAGGAAAACACCAACGTTGTTTGCAATAGAGTTTGCTACAATAATGTCGACCTTGCCATCGACATTGACATCGGCTACTGCTATAGAAAATGGACCAAGGCCACTTGAATAAGTTACTTGAGCAGCGAATGTACCCGTGCCTGTGTTGATGAAAACACCAATGTTGTTTCCATTGTAGTTGGCTACAATAATGTCAGGATTATTATCTCCATTGACATCGGCTGTTGCCACTGAAAGGGGGAAAGTGCCTGCTGAATAAGTCACTTGAGTAGCGAATGTACCAGTGCCTGTGTTAAGAAGAACACCAACGTTATCTGCATTAGAGTTTGCTACAATAATGTCGAGCTTGCCGTCTCCATTAACATCGGCTATTGCCACAGAATATGGACCAAGACCAGTTGAATAAGTCACCTGAGCAGCGAATGCACCAATACCTGTGTTGATGAAAACACCAACGTTGCTTACTTGAAAGTTTGCTACAATAATGTCAAGATTATTATCTCCGTTGACATCGGCTGCTGCTACAGAAGCTGGACCAGAACCTGTTGAATAAGTCACTTGAGCAGCGAATGTACCGGTGCCTGTGTTAAGAAAAACACCAACGTTGTTCGCGTTAGGGTTTGTTACAATAATGTCGACCTTGCCGTCTCTATTGACGTCGGCTGTTGTCAAAGATCTCGTGTATGTGCCAGTTGAATAGTTTTTGCACGTAGGAAATCTGTTGCATAGAGCTATTATGAAACAAATTAACTTTAACGTCAATGTAATTATGAAAAACTATTTTATTAGAATATTTTATTACATAACTACTATACAATTTGCATTAGAACACTGCATTTCAGAAAGTGGTAACTGAAAGTTTAATTCTGTCTACTACATAGCACCTATCATCTCAATTACAATTCTTTTTAATCATTCTCAAACGTTCAGTTGATTTCTTGCTATCATCACCAATGCTTTCCTTCTTAATTGAAACGAATCTCATGTTTGAATTCGATTAAACAAACAAACCATATGAGCTCCCAATTGATTGGACTCATGAGATGTTTTACTTAGATAACACCTATAGGATGCTTTATAGCATGTCTTTGATGAAGCGTAGCTATAAAGCTGTCTTATAAAGGACTTTAATTAGTTGAAACACGTATTTGCGAACGAGACAATTAATAATGAGTTTTGCTGAAAAGTGGATAACTTGAGAAAGCATGATGAAAATAGTAGAGTCAAACAACAGTCGGTTGAAAACAAGGCGAACCATTGCTTCTAGCAATCTTGCTTAATCACTCGTTTCATCCTTCATTTTGACAAGATAGTGACGGTTCAATACTTGCATCTACCCGATTGAACACTCAATCGTTAGTTCGTTCTTTTCATGGTTCAAAAACTTTAATTTCTTCATCCCCTCCTATGTTTATATTCAGTGACCTTCCAGCCACTTCATGGAAACAACTTAAGATTGAAGAAATCAATAAACAAAGAAATGAGAAAGAAAGAAATTGAATATTTACAAATATTTTCATAGATGTGCCGCTGTACACCTTAGCTAAGGATCAGTTTCCATTTCTGGTACATTATCAATTGGTCCTCGATACATTGCCTAATCGTACAAATATTAGACGAAAGGAACTGAATGGATACTGTTTTGAAATTCACATACTTCCTCTATGCTGGATTGCACTGTAGTTGTAATGCTACACGAAAAAAACTCAAGACTTACGAGGGAAACTCTCCAACTGATACATTCTGTTTGAGCTCATATTTCCCCTATAGGTAGGCCTCATAGTGTAGATAAGAGCCCTAAAAGGATTTGTCCCATTATTCTATTGTTGTGGAGATAATGTGTCTTTAACCCTTTGACCGCCGACATAAGAGAAAGAAGAAACGGTTTTGCAGAAAATGTATTCGCTTTTTATAGAATGATTCTATAGTGTGCCTTAATAAAATGGTGGATTCTGAAGCTCAAGCTGTCTAACGCTTTTTTTTATGCAAGTGTGTGTAGAAAGCATACGTTATGAATGATTACTTCAGTTAATTCAAAGATGAGATTTTCAATGTTTATAAACGACAGCGGCGATCAAAATGGTAAGGTATTAGGATAACTCACTGCTGTGGTCTCTCTCAGACACTAGAAAAGCTTATTTTCGAATTTTCACTTGAAACTTTGTATAGAGAGAGATACCAACGAGAATCGTTCATTGTGAAAGTTTTAGACCTATTCCTTCTTTCTATCCCAGGATACAGCTATAGTAACCTAATGTTACTTGCATAGGCAAGATTGAGTGTTCTTATTTGCGATTAAGAGCATTCAACAAAGTTGAAATTTTCACAATAAACCACTCTCGTTGATACCTCTCTCTACACAAAGTTTCAAGTCAAAATTTGAAAATAAACTTTTTTAGTGTTCCTGAGAGAGACCATGGCAATGAGTTATTCTAATATCTTAAAGACACATTATCTCAACAACAATAGCATAATAGGACAAATTCTTTCATGACTCTTATCTACGATATGAGTCCTACTTATAGGGAAAATATGACTTCAAACAGGATATATCAGTTGGAGAGGCTCCCTTGTTAGTGAGAACTTGAAAATCAGACAGAATCGCCTGTGGAAGAAACTCAACTATAGAGTTTTTTCAAAGAGGGCCCCATAAAAATTTGTTATGTATCCGCAACTGAGATGTGAAGAAATCTTCTTCTGAGAAAACTCACGTTTTCTACTGTTTCTAAATTGCTCTATTTTGTAAACATATTTTGAGTCACAACTACTATTGCAATTACCATGAAAAATTTACAAGATATATTACTTAATATGATAGACGATCTATTTAGGATCTTTTAAATCTTTAATCAAATCCCATAAGACGCGTATAAAAAATCACTGAAATTTGTCTCACCTAAAAGCATTATGAAATATAAGGATCTTAGAAGTATACAACTGCTTTGATATTAATCTACTAAAACCTCACTCGTTCTGTTGTGAAAAACCTTAAGGAGCATTATGTCTATTTTTCATAGATCCGTGTCAGAAATCGTCAGGGAAAAGATTGGGTTAAAAGTATATATCAGTTTTTGAGTGATCTTAGGTCAATACAAAATAGCACAAATAATTTTAAAATGATTTTCTCTTTTCTACAATGTACACGCTGGGTATCAGCGCATGTTCCTAACGAGTAAATGCAAGGACTTAACTGGATATTGCCAAGTCCCTCAAAGTACTGAGGTAATTGGCGTCCTTTGAACTGTTTAATTCAGTCTCACATTCTCGTAAGAGTTTCATCATGAAACTCTAGTTGTAATGTTCGTAGTTCTGGTTTTTCTCGGATTTAATAAGATCATTGTTGTATTTACTGAATTGCTGCTACAGTCTTAAGACTCCTGTCGCATGCCGAAACATGAAAAAATCCTCCAAAGAACACTAAATTTAAAACTTGAGGGTTCAAATAAGCGTTATAATTTAAGATATCATCAAAAAAAATTAACACTTGAAAAGTCTCAAATCAGACGAAACTGAGTCCAAAAATGCGATTTCTTCGAGCCAGGTCAGATCGAATCGAATTGAGTCACTGACCTGTATATTAGTAGAGTCTATAGAAAAACAGTATTTTTCTTAGATTTGATCAATCTAGGATTTGCAAAAGTATGTACTTAGAATCTATAACTTTTAAGCTATCATTCTATAAGAAATACACCATTTGGAGACTTAGTGTCGGAAAAACAAATTTTTCTTTCCATCATTGTACATCAAAGATGGCCATCGTTAGTCATAATCCTAATACGAAGCAAATTTTGCAGAATATTCTTCTATTTATCATATAACTATAGTTTTATTTCAACACAATCAAAATGATTCTCAACAAGGATATAGACTTTCAAAAAATTCACGATTTTGTCAAACAATCGAATAGAACTATTGAAGTATACGGTAAAGAAAGTAACATCCCTTCATTAACCGTGACAAATACCGTCTCACCACAGACTGAAAGACATTAAGTCATCAAATACATCTCATTTACTATTTGTTTTATTCTTCTATTATCTTTGTCTTATCTTGATGAATTGATTATTTTCGCACTTTTTTAAAAAACTTGTTCTGTAGCTTGCTCTACTTGAGAACAAAAAATTAAATCCGCAGATTTTTTAGAAAAATCAATTTCATCGACTAATCACATAGTATAGCTGTTTTATGTTTGTTCTGACGCCAGTAAACCTAAAGAGTCCGGCATTTTTCTACGCTCTCAGGCACAAACTGAATTTTCATTCTATTACAATCACGCATGGTCAAAAGTATCAATATAGTTGTCACACAGATAAAATCAGTTTATCGTGTTTCATATTTTAAGTTCGAAGAGTAGCAAAAGCTTTTTCAAGTGAAATTTATCCTTAGCAATTCAAGAATATTTCACTTAAAAAGGTAACATCATATATGGAAACAATGTATTCAAATTGCCTCAAACGATACACGGTACTCTTGTTGAGGACATAATGAATTTCACTTGAAATTTTGACACACAATGTTCAGTAGGCTATTTTTCGAATTTTTTTTGTGACGAATGACTTTTATTTTGCATTGAAACGTTTGTTCGATTTCGAATTAGTAAAAAAATGGACACAAAAAAGAGTCATGTTCTAAAAATATTTGATGTCACATCAATCATCTAGTGGTGTGCACTGTGTTCTAGAAAGAAGCAGTTGATTGAATAGATCGGAGGCCGAATTTAAATCACAAAATCCATTCATAATCGTGATAAATCAGAAAATACTAATGTCCTCCTGACTTCATTCTCAGAGTGGTGTCACATATCCTAAATTTTGAAAATGCCATCGCATCTTCTATGGAAGATACGATATTGTCAACGACAGACGCTGCACCTTCACCTAGGAGATACAATAATCCACCATTGGAAATGTAAGATCTCGTCGAAGGATACTTGTCCTTCACATTCACATTTACATCCCCAAAACTTAGGATATGTGAGACTACTGGAACTGGATTATAAAATACTATTACACAAAGCAAACGATTATGTGTGAAATTCTTAATGGCCTAATAATCATTAGAACTAGAGATCTACGAGTCTACATTTTTACTGACTTGAACTTGATCAATTTCAAATTTGGACTCAATCAAGTACAAATCCGAAGAATTCCTCATTGATAAATGCCACCTTTATTGCGCACGACTCAATAGAGATAAAAGATATTGGTTGTTTATTCATTAGTCTCAGAAACAAAGTCAATATAAAATCATTTCTGTTTACTCACTATCTAGTTGTTCTTTTTCCAACGAATTAACGGGATTGAAGTTAGGCTTCGACATAAGCATGGGTAAAGAACGCGATGACCCACATGCTTTGCTAGTGAGCAGTCCTTATGCGAGTTTTATACCTTGTGGTCTAAGAAAAATACCAAGGAAGCATTTTTCTCGATTTGTATCCGTATTATTAAACTGTTCAATTGTTCAGTCACATTTTCCTCAGATTACAAGATATAAACTTAGTATTTTTGATATCTACCTAGCATGCATCATACTACTTACTGGAAAAAAAAAAGACTTTAGACATAGACTCGGACTCAGATTCGGTAACATCTAAAATTTCAAATGTGGACTAGATCTTCAACAGTTTAAGCTTCTAAGTTTCGATGAACTGTTCAAGAAAAAACTGTTGAATAGTTCCCGAGATCAGAACTAATAGGGAACTATCGCAGGTCGAACGTGAACCCACAATGTGCTAACTAGAACTCTTATATTCAGAATCAACGCAATGAATTGTATGCAGTCTAACGTGTTTCGATGGAACGACGGTTAAATAGTTGGGAACTTTTTCGAGTCATCCATCGATGTATATATATGATATTGATCAACTATAACTTCTTAAACAAATACAATTGTACGAATATTTACGTATATATGTGAATAAAAACACGAATATTATCTTACTTGTTGTTGTTGTCGTTACAGTTGTTGTTGACGTCGATGTTGTTGTCGATGTAGATGTCGTCGTTGTTGTTGTTATGGATGTGGACGTTGTCGTGACGGTTGTTGTTGACGTTGATGTCGTCGTTGTTGTCGTTACTGATGTTGATGTTGACGCTGTTGTTGTGGTTGTCGTTGATATCGATGTTGCTGTTTCAGTTGTTGTCAGTTTTGTTGTTGTCTGTGCTCTATTGGCGGATATCAACCAAAGTGGGAGTATAACAGCCAATATGATACAACCCGTAAGTGCACCCAATAGAAGACCTCGAAGAAATGGTGACATTGATTGCCACCACTGTATGGGCTTGCATCTTAATTCACGTCTCAATGATCATAGCATAATAATATCTCTTTACATATATGGTTACTTAACTTACCTTGTTTTATGATCATCTTTTGGTCGACGCTGACTAACATCGGTGAAATAGTCATTATTGGAACGAATATTGCTCTCATTAGATATGTTAAGTGAATTTGGACACTGCAACACGTCAGATTCTGGTCTTGACCAGTCACTCATTTGTGGATGTTGCGAGTTCCATACAGCCATTGTCAATGTTGTCTCGTATGATTAATGTAACACTACTAATGGAAGTGTTTGTACTGTTAGTTAAAAAGCTAGCACATATTCCAGCCAAATGAAACTTTTCACCAATGGAGGATTTAGATGGGGTACTGACGAGGGAACCTTCCCAAGTGACACCTTCCGTTTGAGCTCATATTTTGGCTATAGGTAGGACTCATAGCATAGATAAGAACCCTAAAAGGGTTCGTCCCCAAAGCCTGTTGTTGTTGAGACACTGCGTTTTTAAGGTATTGGAATAACTCACTGCCGTGATCACCCTCAGGGACGTCAAAAAAACTCATTTTCGAATTTCAACTTGAAACTTTGTTTAGAGAGAGGTCTCAATGAGTTGTTTATTGTGAAAGTTTCAGACCAACTCCTTGTTCCTATCTTAAGATACGGCTTTGGTAACCTATTGTCACTGGTAGGGGCAAGTTTTGATGTTCTTATTTGCCACTAAA
This sequence comes from Macrotrachela quadricornifera, assembly GCA_022393335.1. NCBI lineage: Eukaryota > Metazoa > Rotifera > Eurotatoria > Philodinida > Philodinidae > Macrotrachela > Macrotrachela quadricornifera. Next base: position 334,539 of record JAJEKB010021555.1, on the reverse strand, counting down.
AGCATTCAGGAAAACTGAAACTTTCACAATAAACGACTCTCATTGAGATCTCTCTCTAAACAAAGTTTCAAGTTGAAATTCGAAAAGGAGTTTTTTTGATGTCCCTGAGGGAGACCACGGCATTGAGTTATTCCAATATCTTAAAAACGCAGTATCTCAACAACAACAGGCTTCGGGGACAAACCCTTTCAGGGTTCTTATCTATGCTATGAGTCCTACCTATAGCCAAAATATGAGTCCAAACAGAGGATGTCACTTGAAGAGGTTCCCTCGTGAGAGCAGTCACCTTCGTTCCGAAAAAAAAAATTCTTTTGATTTCTTCTAGCAGAAAAGGCTCGAGAATGAGTTGATAACACATCTTTTTGGTCTATGTTGCCCACATATCCATTACAGTGTCTCCACTCATAAAAATCCTAGATCCAACTTCAGCTCTCACCGCTATACAAACGAGGTTAAAATATTAGCGACGACTAGTTTACATAGAGAGAGATATTTAATTTTTAATGTATATGAAATTTAGATATACTCATAATCGGTCTAAACAGCATTTTGTTTAGTCCTTTCAATAATAAAAACATTCTTCTCTGATTTATTTTTATATCTAGATTTCACATACTTTAAAAATTAAATATCTTCCTCTAAGCACAGCAACAGTCTCTAATATTTTAATCTTAGTAGTTTGGCGGTGAAACCTTTCACTTGATCCAAATATATGCTATCTTTTTAGCCAACAGTACAAACATCTCCAATGTAAGAAAAATCTAAATATACCGTCTTTCTCTTTCTCCATTACATTATATACATGCATGTTTCGACAAATAAGTAGCACTTGTAAGATATTTTCATTCAAATTATTTATTTCCTATATAAACGAAGGAACATAATAAAATGCGGTTCTTCATTTTATTATTGGTTCTTTATTATTATACAACTTGAATATAGAAGAGACAACCAATGATGTATTCTCATCTTCAAATATTCATTCATTTTTTCTCTCTCTTTCTGCCTTTTCTTTAACTAATTATGGATGAAATACTATAATCTATTTATTATTCGAAGCATTATATAAACAGTCTAGTGAAACATGTTGAAAGTATAGGTAGACTGCGCTGAGTATTGTACGGCTTGACATGAAAAAATTGAAAAAAATAAAAGTGAATATAGAGCAAATCTGAATTTTAAATTTGATAAGACTCTTTCAAATGCATATAAATCAGAAATTCTCTTCAGCTGTCAGTTTTTTCGAAACGAAAAAAATCGAGTTTTCAGATCAAATGCATAATGTCATAAATGAATTGAGTATAAAAAATGAAAACTTCTAAAATGGACACTCGTATGAGCATGTGCAGAACTTTATTCGTACGTAAGCATTTTTATCTTCATGAGTATGATGGTAAAAAAAACATTCTCATACCTTCATCAATAATTTAACTTCAGACCTCTCAATCATCTAAGATCAGAAGATCACTCACTGAACGTCTAAAAATATTTCTCCGTCCAAGAGAAGCTAATTTAAGTGCAAAAAGATGAAGTTTACCTGAAATGAAATAGAACATTAATGATAAAAGCGAGATTTTAATTTAATTCTTCGGATGATATAAACTGCTTGCTTTTGAAATATATGCTGTTTCAAGACACCAACTCCTGATTGCATAAAAGTTTATTCCAGATAGGCTAGTTAGAAGTTACTTGTGTAGTTCTTTTCGAGTTATTATGAAAAACATATTAATTAATCGGTTGTTATTTAATTCTTATATACTCTTTCTTCTTAATTATTTTACATAATTGCAAATTATTTTTTTAAATTAAATTACATTACATTAAATTGATATTTATAATTATATGAATTTATTGATGAATTTATAAAATCAATTCAACTAGATATAATATGTGATAATGTTAGTGACATTTCAACAATTGATGTTGTTTTCATCGAACGTTGTTATGGAATGTATACGTTTCTTTTTCTTTTACTTAAATATTGATAAACATATCATAGTGCAACGGAAGAAGAAGACAAATAGTCTGTTCCTCTTACCAGATTAATTTTATTTCTAATGTTTTATTATTATTTCAATTTATCTAATTTAAAAAAATAATTTGTAATTATGTAGAGTAATCAAGAAGAAAGAGTATACAAAAGTTAAATAACAATTGATTAATTAATAAGTCTGGTTATTAGATTTTAATATTTACTTACTTAAGAAACATTTCCAAGTGCTTTAGTCGCGAACTATCTTCAAATTTAATTTTACAATGATTAAATAGTAACTGACAAATCGGAAGAACTTTATGCAAAGTTCGTCGTTCTTCTTCACTTAACCGTTTCGGGACCGACTCATTTCGGAGGATAATTACAAATTTTTCAACTTTTCGAAAATGATTGAGATCTTAATCCATTTGAATATATCTCTGTATCAATATTCCTCTTTGTGGATATCTAAGGGCTATATGTAGGGCGATAACAAAACGCTTCCTTTGAAGAAACAAGAAAAGATTCGAATTCTTCTGTGCTAAATGACGTGAAATTCAGTGACATTTTAAAATGTCATCGGTCCCGAAAGAGTTAATTGACCAATTGCTTAATAAAATAATTTTAGAGAAGCATATAGTGTTTCTAATAAATCTTTATTAATACTAATTAAATATTCCATACAACTATTATTTAAAACGCCACCTATGTTATTATAGACATTAAAGAATACATTTAACATGTAAAAAGCTCCATTTAATCAAATGTCCGAATATAATTGTAATTTTTGTTTAAATTTTATTTGTCGATGTGTTCAACGTACATATGTAACGAGTTTTTTCACATTCTCAAAAAGGTACTAAACTTCATCACAATTAACCAGTTATTTATCAATTTCATTTGATATGAATGAATATTCTAATTGTTTGTTTATAGAATGAATTGAACAACCTATACGTATTCATTTGTCCTTGAATGCTGCTCGCATTTTGTTTTCATTATCTGTTACCAGAAAAGTTGTATTGTGTAAAGTTAACCCAGAGGACAATATCTGTGCATCAACAAACATACGAATATTATTAGCCGACCGTGATTCTACATCGTACAAAATACAACCAAGAATAAAATTGTATAATTTATAATCGAATGGAATGTGAAACCACAACATGAAAGCCCTAAAGCGTAAAGAAGAGATTAATGATAATTAAAATAAAATAATATGCTCAAAATAGAGTCAAAAAATAAAACGTTCATTATAATGCAAGTTGATAATTATCAAGTTTAATATCTAACGTTTTTAAATAAAATTATTTAAATCCATCGTTCAAATTAGTCCTGATTGATAAAGAAAAATATTCGATTTATAATAAAAGATGAATTATATTTATCAATGATATTATTCGAAAAAAGATCTAATTTTAGGAGATCTTTTTTCTCAGTTTTTAGGTCCGATTTGTATAGGAGCAAGACAATTTATCTCAATCATCAACGTCTTGAAATAATCTGATTTTATTTAGATTCTTCATGTTTCTTTTATCATATGGAAGACTTAGAATGGTTATTTGCCCGTGAGCCTTTCAGTCCAAAAATCACAAATGAT
>JAJEKB010021555.1:305379-320967 GCA_022393335.1 Macrotrachela quadricornifera | reverse complement strand
GACATTTTGCTTCTATCTTAGATCTCTTTTTAAATTCTAAATACTTATTAGTTTTAATTTTTCCTGACTAGCCAATATAACTTCAACTGGTGCGCGAACACAATACGCGTCAGCTTTGACTACTAATAGTACAATGTATTGTCAAGCAAACTCATGTTCAACGCCAAGATTTTATTATGAAGCTATTCAGATCAATGTATCTACATCAGGTTATTATACAATTTTATGTAATAGTATCATTGATACAGTTGGATATATATACAATACTACTTTCAATCCTGATTATCCAATTACTTACGCATTATTCGATGATGATAGCGGTGGTAATGGACAATTCATGTTTAATGTTATGTTAGGAACTATAATAAAGTATACTTTGGTAGTATCAACATACGGCCTCTATAATACAGGACCATTCTCAATCACTATAGATGGTCCAGGACCTATTACTATCAGTGGTGGATAAAAAACAATACTATTTATGACTTGATATTAGAAATCTAACTTTGAATTTTTCAATTTCTCTTAAAATTAAATGAAAAATACTTTTCTGCTTATAAATCTTAAGAAATTTTTCCTGCAATTATTTAATCTTCTCAAACAGTTATAACATTTTTTTTTCTAATTTTGCGCTGTTAAAATGTTGTCTTTTTCAATCTACTCTTATTGCTTCTCTATCTACTTTAACTTATCTGATTCACCTTTAATATTCACATTTTATTTGCTTTTTTTGCTTTGAATAAATGATTAAGAAAATGATTTTATTTTATTATATCCGATAACAAAAAGATGATATAATTATATTTATTAGTCGGAATTTGGCACTACAAACGTCATCATATTTTATCGAAAAGATGTTAACAATATTAATTAATCATCTAACTTTTATTATATTCTTGAACAGTATAATAAAAGTATATAATAATAGTGCTTATAGAACATAAAATATGTGTTACGGCTATTTCATTTGAACAAATATTGATTTGAAGAAACCCATATCATCGTTCAAAAATATCGTTGAAGCCAAAACTTCCAAGACACTCAAAAATGGCTCACCGAGTTTCAATATCTCCTTCGAATTAAACTTCAGAGAGGTATCATAGATTGAAGAAATCAGGAATATCAGATATCTCCAAAAAGATGTTGCATATATTAATAACATTACAATATAGTATTGAATTATTAGACAGTAGTTATACTTTTTTTATGATGTCCAACTTCTTAAGCAGATATCGCATTTCTATAATAGATGCCGAATCTCTTACAGAGATGTGATGAGAGATAGTATTACTTATATAGAGCAAGATTAATATTAAATGTCTGACACATAGATAGGATGAAAATGCTTCTATATGTAATATCTTCACGAAGATCTTTAAGATTCTCGATTACCTGGATCTCTGACACTACTGCTCGAGAAAGCGTGAAAGAATTTTTCAGAATATTAATAAGACTTTGTTAAGTTTTACTAGGATTTTATCAAAATTTATAAAAGCATCCGGTGACACTCTTCACAAGAAAATAACAAAATCAATCAAATCCAAGACTGACTAATTCTACTAATCTTCAATCATGATCCTATTCAAAACCCGCTCAAGAATGAACGTTCTCATAACTTGTATAGCAATATCAATACTAATTAGAATCTTGATAAAGAAACATAAGGATTCTGTTCGAATCTTTACAAGTTATTTACTTACTCTAATTAGTATTGTTTTTTTTTCTTAAAGATATTTTTTGTGCCATAAATACAATGACCTCTTCCAATTTTGATTCAAGATTTTTTGATTGAATCTATTTAGGGTTTACCGACATCTCTGCGCCGACTTTTCCGCGCACGACACTTCCGCGCAGCAACACTACCGCGCGCGACACTTCGGCGCAAATGAAATTTTTCTCTTCTGTTTATGTTGAGTTAATGCTGGAGGAATCACCTGGGATACTAGAGAGATCACCAATGATATTGGTGGGATCACCTGAGATACTAGAAGAATCATCTGGATTGCTACAGGAATCATATGAGATGCTAAAGGCGTCATCTGAGATACTTGATGGATCACTTGAACTGCTGGTAAGCTCACTTGGAACACTATATGAACCACCTGAGATGCTGCATACATTCCCCGAGATACTAGAGGCATTGCTCTGGATACTAGAATCACCGCCCGGGATATTAGACGCATCGCCTCGGATGCGAGACGGATCACCTGAGTTGCTGGAGAAATCATCTGAGATTCTACAAGCATCCCCAATGAGTGTGTTTAGTGACATAGGTGATGCATATAGTGGCTCAAGCAATCCTCTAGCATTTCAGGTGATATTCTCTAGCATCCTAGGCGATTCCTCCAGTATTATAGATAATCCCTGTAGCATCATAGGTGATTTCCGTAACATTCCAGATGATTCCTGTAGGAATCCAGATGATTTCTCTAGCATTAGCTCAACATAAACAGAAGAGAAAAATTTCATTGCGCGGAAGTGTCGTGCGCGAAAATGTCGGCGCGGAAACGTTGTGCACGGAAACGTCGTGCCACGCTATTTAGAAACATGGCAAAAAAAAATTAAAAGTTTTCAGTAAAATTTAAGCTAGTTTCTGTTCAAGATCAATACAAGATCTGTATATCTATGGAGAATTATAGAAGCTGAATATCATTATTAAGCAAAGTATCACTAACCACAACCTAGATGGTTTTTAAAAATTTTATTACATCGTTGTTTCGAGAGCAATGCAATTGTGGATAATGATAGGAATCTACTGTTTCTTTTTCTGATCTTCATGTAAATCGGTAAGAAGAACAAATAAAGATATTCTAAGAAATTCTTAGATCACTTTTTTAAGATATACATTCTTAATTAAAAATTAATGCAACATTCAGGACATAAAAACAATTTTTATAATCTGTTCTATTTTATATTGAATAATAGTAGAAAATTCACAGTATTGATGAATTCACATACGTTGACTAATTGCACCACTTTTTATATCAATTATATTCTTTTATGAAAGAAAATCTGTTGCAAATTCTATTTATTCGTTAAAAAAACTGAAAAAAATATTTTTTAGTCAGATCAAAGTCAAACATAATATAGCAGAATTTTTTCGACTGATATATGCAGAAGTGAAGCAGTTATACATGAGAGAACAAGGAGAGAGATAGAAGATCGGTGGTAGGTGAAGTGATTACAATACATAGAGGATATAACATATAGTAAGTGAACCATGACAGTCAATGACCATTACAATATCCTCTATTGAGAAAAGAAGATGTTCGATACAACCTACCTTCAGTGTCATTTTTTTTGAACCTTGTTAAATATAATACTTGCTGGGTGTAACTGACAAATCGTTCAGAAAATGGTATCTAAAGTTCGAATAAAGAAAGACTTTTAGCCATAGAATGAAACATTGAAAAAGTTTAATCCCATTGCTCTTCAGTGGAGAGCTTTAGCATCATTAAGTGGGTACAAGATCTTTTTTCTCAGAAATGACTTTTATTTGTTTAGATATATGCATATACCACCCAACAAATTGTTGTGATAATAATAAAAAGGTTTTTTTTTTCAAAAGAGTATGGCCGCAGAGTATCAGTCCTAGTGTAACACCAGTCATATTCGCTTGAAAAAAGTTTTTTGAAAAGCATCTTGAATTCTATATCATTCGATGCATTTTAATGCGCCGTGTTCGAATATATTGGTAGTTTCTCTTCAACGTGTAACACAGGTGTCTAATACCGAATTTTTAACTAGAAACCTTGGGTTTTTGAACTTTCTCTAAAGTTATTTTTATCAATAAAAAACAGAAGAAAACTTCAATGTTTTGTGTTATATATGAGTTTTTTTTGTATAAATATATTTCAATTCATTTCTTCGTTTTTGAAAATCTTTGACCATATATATTTCTTCTTCTTTTTCTAACCACAATTCATCTCCATACTGTTTCATTCTTTGTCTTAGAACAGTCACACTTTCACGTATTCCAATATACAAACTACATACAACAAATACGAATATCAAATAACATATGAAAGCCTATAATGAATTATTAGGAATATATGGAAAAGAAAGATGACGAACATAGGGTGCAGTACAATACTTAATAAAAAGACCGATAGCTACAATGATGAATATAAAAAAAAAAGTAATGAAATAGTAAATAAAACATAGAATAACTAACATCGGTTCTTGATGTTTAATATTCAGATTATTTTTGAAAATAAGCTTTAATATAACAGTTGCACTGATAATAAGAAATTGTAAAAACAAAAAAAAATATTGTTAAATCTCGAAGAATGAAGGAAATATAATTCAACCGATTTTTTATTTCAATTTTGGACGAATATAAAACTCTTTCGATAATATATTCGAATTTCTATACATTACAATATTGGAAATTTGTGCCATGTCAATTTTCTAATTGCTATTTATACAGACATTTTCTATAAACATAAGCTAAACTACCACTGCATAAACATGAACTAATTATACCATTGACATTGTTTTAATTCATTGTTTACAAATCGAATTTGATGTTTCTCTTGAATTGATATTGTTAAAATATGATATAAAATAGTCAAGATGAGAATGAGAGTGTGAAAAAATATATAAATGGGATTATTCAGTGTGTGGTTCTTTTCTAGAACCAATCATTAAGAAGAATACGTGCGTCACTAAACAGTTTTATATATTCTGTCATGCATGAATATGTGAAGAACTTAAACTGTGCAAAAAAGCTTTTGTTTTCTATTTGTTTAGGTTATCTCTAATCTTTCGTTATGTGAAACGTGAAATGTTGTGAGAAGAAAGAAAGAAATATATCATATCTACAATTAAAAGGTTTGAATTCATACAATTCAAGTATAGTGAAGTACATGTACTCATCGAATATTCCTTTTAAAGAACAATGAATTATTGATAATAATCTTGTTTTCAATTATTGATTTTTTACTTGAGTTATTCCTTTTACTACTTTCATCAAAATTTCTATTCTTTCAATGAATAAGTACACCTAGTTGGGAAAAAATATAAGAGCTTTATGATGCAAAACAACATAACGGTAGTCATTTACTCAGTATTTATGAAATAACTTATGATACAAAAGTGAATATCACTATGTCGAGACATAGTCTTCACTTATAAGGGAACCGACGCAACCGTTAAACCCCGTTTTTAATAAAATATAGTGGCACGTAAGTTATGAACTATGCTGATTCTGAATATGACCATGGCTTTTGTCCATAAGTCTTCGGAGACCTGTTTTTTGGAAAACCAGTTTTCCATGAGAAAATTTTTTTGATCCTTCCATATGATAGAGCAAGACAAACAACCTATAAAAACCTACCTTTTGTTCTCTCAAATGAACTCTTTAGCTACCTAAAAGTACAGGTTTTATCTTATAAAGTAAGATGAAAACTAACTTACCGAACCTAAAAGGGTTCTTCATCTCGATACACGGTAAGATTCATTTTTGGTTTTGTAGAAAACGAGGTTTAACAAAAAATCTTTTTCAAAACCTGAAATAAAGGTTTTGTATTAAGCCTCGTCTTCTACAAAACTGAAAAAGGATCTTACCGTGTATTGAGGTGAAGAACCGTTTTTTAGGTTCGGTAAGATACTCCTTTTAGTTTCGTAAAACCCAAGGTTCCTAGAAAACGATTTTCAGAAAAAGAGATATAAAGGTTTTGTACAAAACCTATTCCATAAACAGATAAATAAGATTCAGCACAGATTCTTTTTGTTGAACCTTTATTGTTAATTTAAACTAAAGGTTTCGTGCATAATAATTCGTACTAAATCTTTCTCTTGCCGTCTAGATAGCCATTAATTCTGTTGCATACGAAATCTACCGCTGAGTGAGTAAAACTTGTCTTGATCTACACTAAATCAATGATGTACAACTTAAATCAAATCCAAAATAAAAAGTAAATGTACGAGGTAAAAGATTAGTCTTTAGGACGATGATTTTAGCCATTGATTCTACTAGAAAATAGAATGTAGCAGATATTATACAATAAGAATGAACAGTATTTAACATTTATATAAGATTCAAATATGAAATATATTGACTTTAGATTATCATTTTTGACTAAAAATCAAATTATGCTTATTGTTAGACAAAAGTTTAATTATAATCTGATAGCTTTTTCACCAGAATAATTCCGTAAATATTTTTTTTATTTGAAACAAAATCATGAATTACGAATATGAAATAAAATCTGAAGAAATTATTCTATAAATTAAATAAATCTATTACGATCTAACCTAAACCTATAAGTTCCATTGCCTATAAATTTCAATCTAAATATAATATTCAAGATACTCTTGTATTTGTTTTTTTAAATACTGTACAAAGTATGACTTTCATGTACGCAAAGTACACATTTAATATCCGTCTTGTTTAAATAGAAAGACAGAAACATCATTTGACTTTATGTAATAAAATGTAGAAATCATTTCTCTTAACTAATGAAATTATACTCATCATGATCATGAACACAATAATTTTTCGTTGATAATTTAGAAAGATAAATATTTATTTCAATATATCAAACATCTATTCAATCTATATGATTATAAAAAATAAACCAACAAAATATACAATAAATAAAATAAATAAAAAAGTTTTTCTTCTTCATAAATCTACCAAAAACTAAACATTTGCTCCTTTCTTTCACATCGTTGACATGGAAGAGATGTTCCATATGAACCTAAAAAAAAACTCTCTTCTTAAAAATCAATATTAATAAAAAAAATAATTAAAAACATACATTTATTACATCCATCACAATGCCATTCTCTCCAATCACGACATGTTTTACAAATCGAACAATGCCAATCACAATCTTCTTCTGCCAAATCTTCATTACAAAATGAATAATAACGCATTGTTGATTCATCTGATAAAAGCATTCGAAAGAATTTTTGAATATGAACTAATTTTTCATTATTATCTTCAATTTGATTCCATTTTTTTAACCATTTTTTATAATCTTCATCTTCATAATATTCTGAAAATCTAAAATATAAATATTTATTTTATCTTGTTTTTATTATTATATTATAAATTACCTTCCACAATTCATAATCTTCTTATGTAATTCTTCACGATTAATCTTTTGTAATTGATCAGCAGTTTGAACTTTTTTAATAAGCCAATCAGAAAAACAAGTAGTTGGTTTACAATTTTGATTATCACCAAAAAAATAATTTAAATGATTAAATAAATTTTGACAAGATGAACCACATCCACATGTTGAATCACATCCGTTATTGGATTTATAACAATAACATGAACGTTTTGAACATCCTGAACGACAATTACATTTCTTTTTCATCTTTTTTGATTTTATAGAATTAAAATTCTTTTTTGTTTTTTTATTCTTTGATGAAGAATATTCTTCATTTAACATTATGATGAAACACTAAAATACAAAGAATGTTATATGAAAAGAAAGAAAAACACGTGTTTCTTACATTATATATATATATAGTCAATGTGAAATTATGATCGATCTAAAGAATTTATCATTTAAGTACATATTTATATCTTAATGATTTCATATAGAAAATAGTTAACCAATAGAACTGTTTAGAGGCATTAAATCACGTAGTTTTATAATTGATAATATTAAAAAATGAAATTATTATCTGAATAATTTTATTTAAAAAAATATTTTATTTGAAACTAAATCTTTATAATGGAAATTATCTGATTGAAAAAAGATGTCGCTATGAAACGATCGAGATATTTCATTATTTATAATAAAACTAGCGGTAGTACCCGGCGTTGCTCGGGAAATCTCCATACTGGAAACTTATCATGTCAGAAAACGATAGAAGATGTAAAGAAGGCTTGATTAAGACCTTTTCATCTGTTATTAGTACATATCCCGCCGTGCATACACTTATATTCATTTTTAAATCGCATAATTCAGCAAATAGTGTGGGGGTGTAACAGTCTTTCTCTTAACTCATGAGTATTTCCATACTGTATACCAATACCCAGTGCAATAAAACTGGCACTAACAGGCAGATATTCTAACAATGGCAGCATATGTCCCGAAGTTTTTGAAAAACTGGGCAAAATTGTAATGTATCATAACCTGTTGTGAAATTTCAGCCCAATCCTCTCGTCAGTCATCCTGATCCATTTTGACCTTCCTCAAGATCTAAGAGTATGCCATGAAAAGCTTGGCACCCTCAACTCGTGCGATGTCCAAATGCATAAAAAACAGACAAGCAGACAAACTTTCTCCTTTTGTGAAACACGATCTAAAAGAGAGTGTTTAAGGGTAGAAATTTGGACCCCCCCTGGCCCCTGATCCCTCTCCCCCACAGACTTGACAAACATCCTTAGCAACGAAGCGTCACAGACGTGACAGACATCGCAGACCGTGACCGACAGACAAGAGTACCATCTCAAACCGTAACCTGTATCTTAATGTATTAATTAATTAATCGATTGGTTTTTAACTAATTAATCAGGTTTAATTGATTCATTGGCTTTTAATTAATTAACTCGTATGTAATTAATTAATTCGTGTCTGGTTAAGCAATAAATGTTTATTTAGTTAATTAATTCGTGTTTAATTAATTAAATATCTGTTGCAGATCGTGACCGACACCTAAGCTAATTCATTAATTCGCATCTAACTGATTAATTATCCGTTGGGGACAGGATGTTGGGCTCCTCATAGAGAGTGAGAAACGCGGTCTGGCGTCATCACATATTGTGACAGATAGCTTCAGGATACTATCAGGGGTCATGTATAACTCAAGTCTAGTTAAAATGTCAATGAAGTATTTTCTCATTGAAGTTCTATGGTCTAAAGTCAGGAATAATGCGGAAGCATGCCCAGTTATACATAAAAGACCAATTTTTAGAGCATTACCAACAATGAGTGCATCGTGTTCTACATTTTTAATCCCGCAGGGATTACGCTGAAAGCTTTTTTATTTTATATGAGGCATTGTGATGAACGAAAAAAAAATCTTTGATGTAGACATTTTCTCTATGCTTCTTTTACAACAAAGTAATGTTGTTGCATGGAAGACACTGGAAAGGCTCTTTTTGATTAAATGAATAAAGCTCGACAAGAAAATGGAGAGTAGTTGTTACAGAGAGAATACATACACACATATTCACATTTTGTTTGATCCATGATATACTGATATATCTATTCGCATGCCTTTCTTTTTCGTTTATCTTTTGCATTCTTGTATGCTTTTTGTTTTTTTTATCATTGTTCATTTCGAGTTAGAACATACATACGAGAGAATCGAAAAAAGACCTCTTATATTTGGTACTATGGCCCGTTCGTCTTATTACTCACTTATTCGCCAAAGATTTGTCGTTTTTCGCTCAACTTCGTTTCTTTTCGTTTCATCTTATTCAATATTTTTTTAAGCTATGGAACAAATAATTATATCGCTTATCAAATTTGATGGTAATCGGAATCATGATGTTGTCAACTGGTTACAGTATATTGAAGAAGTATTGGATCGAGTACAATTACAAGCATCACATAAATATGTTGCTGTATCATACTTCCTCACTGGTGATACTGCTATATGGTTTAAACATAAACAATCAAATATCCCTAATCGGTTTACATTTAAACCTGAATTTATTGAAGGCTTTTCATCATCGTACTTATCACGTCTTCTTGATCAACATCACTTCACAGGTAAAGAAGCACTACGAACACTTGAACAGGAATTAGACATATTACATGTACCCGCTTCAAATTCGACAATACCACGTAAAGGATTAGAGAATGATAATACTTCATTCGATTTAATTAATGTTAATCAAATCAATTCATTCGAGGATTGAGAAAGTACACATCTACTTGAACTTGGACAAAATCATTATTCAACTATATTGGTTAATGTAATTGATCCTGATCTCAAGTCCAGCCACAACGTGCAGAAGTAATAGACAATTATAGTGAATTAAAACAGCAAGATGTAACTGAATATTTTGCTCAACCTATAGATAGTCTATCTGCGGATGATTCATTCACTGATACTGTTTTGCAACAGAATGTTCAGCATTTATGTTCTGTTAAATATACAGCACGCTACTCTCCAAGTCTTAATAACGTTCATATTTTTTGTAGTTGGAATAAATATAATAAACAATAGTATCGTAGAGGGAACTCATTAACAACTATTGGAGGGTGTATATTCAATAATTTTTATGCGGACTTGCTCAATGAAATTAAAACAATTTCACATGATCTTTTTGTTTGTGATGTTCACCCAACTTCTTCACTTCGACGATTTCGCGTTAAATCCTACTGCGGAGCTGTTACATTTAATATTCTTGGTAAAGAATGGGATTATTGATATAAACATGTATTGTAATATTATTCTCCGAATCGAATATTTCAATTAAGATTATCTCTCCGCAAATGGAAATATTGTCGTTCAACTTTGTTTTCTCTTTCGTAAATGGAAGTTACATCAATTAACATTTTTTGCTTTTTATTTTGTGACTATACTCATATTCGTTTTCTTGTATTCAATCATGTACGTTATTCTTTTATCTCATTCTTATTTTTTTTTCGGTTAATGTGATTTCGTTTATTCGTTCTTCTGATTCTTTTTTGCGTTGTTTCAAGTTTCTTTTTGTTTCTTCTTCCTTTCTTTCTAATGTGTGTGTGGATACACAATTTCGGTCACTGGGGAGTATGTTACAGAGAGAAGCCGCACATATTTATCCACATTTTGTTTAATGCATCTTATACTTATATATCTATTCTCATGCTTTTCTCTTTCGTTTATTTTTTGCATTCTTGTATGCGTTTTGTTTTTACCATTATTCAATTCGAGTTAGAATACATGTACAAGAAAGTCAACGAAGGGCTCCTTCTGATGGTATAGCGGTATAGGGGTGTTAATTGTGCTAGTGGTACAGTGGCAATACCATTATATCACTGACACAATTACATCGCTATACTACTACATTGCTATACCAATAGCACCATTACATCGCTATACCGTTATTAGTTCATTTTCTTTATATTTTCTTCTCTGTTTTAAATGATTTTGCTTCAAATTCAAAAACCCCATGACGTCAGTTGCTTGCTGTTTTTATATGACACATTGTGAGGAACGAAAAAAAAAATTATTGATGTAGACATTTTCTCTGTGTTTTTTTTCACAACAAGGTATTGTTGTTGCATCGAAGACACTTGAAAAGCTTTTTCATTAAATGAAGAAAGCTTGATAAGAAGATGGAGAGTAATGTAGTTTGTTGACTGACAACATTTACATTTTCCAACATAATAACCCAAGATCAACATACATGTGAGATGATATTTTCATTAAAAGTTTTGAAAAAATACAACCACGTTTTCAACGCTTTCAATACAAGTGACTTTTTAGACACTGATGTTCAGAATAATCAACCATACTAGCAATGGAATCTCTCCAAGTGTTAATCGTCGATCGAGCTTATACTCTGCCAATAAGTAAGACTCAATAGAAGTAGCAGAAAAATGGAAGAATTCGTTCCCATACGCTGTTCTTTCAGATTATACCTGTTTTACAGAATTTTCGATGTCTGACAATGAAATTTATAGGAAAATTCCACAATGGAATTTTCATCTGAATTTTTGGCCGGAAACAAATCTCATAATTGCCAGAATGTTCAAAGGTTTTCAGCTAAAACGAATATTTCTTTCTCGATCTTTCAGTTGAAATATGATACTTCCTTAGAAATTCAATATCCCAAGGAAGAAACATCCATTTTTGCTCAAAGTTTTTGGGTATTCTAGTGAGTATGAGATTTGTTTCCGGTCAAAATTTCAGACCAAAATTCTATTGTGAAGCTTTCCTATAAATGCCATTGCCGGACATCGAAGATTCAGTAAAATAGTCATAACTTCGGAAGAACGATGTATGAGGATGAATTCTTTCGAGTTTCTGTTATGTTCATTGAGTCTTACTTATGAGCTAAGTATGAGCTCGATTGGTGATTAACACCTGGATAGGTCTCGTTGAAAGACATGATAACAATCCATTGGAAAAGTATTTTCTCTCTATTTTCTAGATATAACAGCAGGTTTTCAACAGATTTTTCTTGTGATATACACGTACATCGACCTCAAGAAGTGAAGTATACATTTTAAAAAGTCATTCTTCCATACAGCTATGTCAAGAATTATTAAAGTCAAATTTAACGAAAAGACTAAACGTTTTCCATACCCAACAACAACAATCAAAGACTTCCTAGATGTCTTACGCACTGAATTCAAGATACAGACAAATGCAACATTAAGCTTACTCGATGGAGATGAAGAACTTTCAACATCATTCACACTGGATGATCTTGGTATTGCAGCTTCTTCTGAATTAATACTAATCTCAACTTATGAGGAAAAGCAATTGACAATAAAACTTCAAACAGTCTTAGGACAAATGTATGAATTTCATTTAGACAATGATACAACTTTAAAAGATTTCTATGATGTTATTCATACAAAAATCAATTTTACAACAACATATCCTCTCCTTTTTAATCATCGTATGCATATATTTCAATCTCCGAAATTTTTGAAAGAACCACTAATTAATTTCTTACAATTAACAACCATTAATAACGAAAGTATTCCACATTTTTATTTATTCGAATGTGATCTTACATTTCAACCACGTATATATAACTATGTGAAACATCTCAAGAGCATATTTTTTGAAAGTGATTTATGGCAACCAAGAACTGAACGACAAACTGATCTGGCTATGATGATTTATTTGAATACCATGTTTGCTCTGACTAGAGTATTCTTAACAAAAAAAGATGCTGACTTTGACAGTGTCCATAATGTTTACATGCCACAATTTCTGATTGTTCTTCGTCGATATCTATTTCCACCAGCTTGTCTTGCATTTAAACATGCTATGGAAGGTGCTTTATTTAATTTCGAAATGCCATTATTAAGTGAAGCACTCTTTCATTTATTTCGTAATATATTACCAAAACGTATTCCTGATTCTGAACTATTCTTATATACACCATATATATTTTGTTGGATATTTTCTAATGGAGATCATAGTTCGATGGAAAATGCCTGTTATGAAAGCGCCGAACTCATCAGTCGCTTAAATATTCTAAATCATTCTAATAACAATCAAGAAATAACATCGTGTAAATATTTTCTGGAACCTGTTAGATTGCTCAATAATAAAATAGTTAATAGTGCTTATGAACGTTTCGTATTAATAGAATACACTGAAGCACAAGCCAATTCTAACTTAACAGAAAATGATTATCAACGACAAACGGATCTTATTGGTCTATTAATGGTTTTCGAACATTTAGAAGCAACATTGAAAGGTAATAACCAGTCGTCATTCGAAAACGCATTCGAGCGATATTCAACTGACTATACCTTATGGGTACCAAATGTTGATATCGATTTATTGTCTATTGGTAATGTATCTGAGCAGAAAAAGAATCTAAAATGTTTCTCGGATAATGATTTGGAATATATCAAACAGGAGCTGGCTACAAATGATCTATATAGTATATTTACATTTGCTGATCCGTCAACATTATCTCAATATAGTCATGCTCAATTCGCTTTACTCAATTCTAACAAAGTTGTTTATTTACTCAATGCAGCAAAAAATACTACAGATTCATTTCTTTGCTTTGATCCTTTACAAGAAAATGAAAGTTTTTGTAAAAGTGATGCTGCATCAAAAGAAATTCTTGCCCAACATCCATACATGGTAGTCAGAGAAAGTGCGGCTGATATCAGAAAAATAGAACAAATTACTTGCATACTTTTTGATATTAGTGGATCAATGCACGTTATGGTTGGTAATGAAGATAATAAACATACTTTATTAGATTTGAGTAAAATGGCTTTTGGTGCTTGGCGTGATCGTTTAGTATCTTACAGATTATCACATGCTATCGGTTTGATTTATTTTGGTGCTGATGATGAACCTGATTTAAATCTGTTGGGCAGCCATTCTTCTCGCTATCGTAGACCAATGTTCTTTATACCAAGAAGAGATGATCGAATTGTTTTACAGTGTGATATAACACGACACTTTACTCAATTTGAGAAAGCATTAGAGAATGGACCTAATTGTGGCTATGATACACCATTGTATGATGCTATTGAAGTTGCGATACAAAGAATTCGATCATTTCGCGAAAGTATGCAAACTAGACTTAGTCCAACATGCAAAGATCTTATACTCTGCTTGACTGATGGTACTGATAATTGTAGTAAAACATCACAAGGTGATACCTTGGAAAAGTTATTAAGCAATAATATTGTCTTTGATGCAATTAGTTTTGATTTAAAACCTAATAATGTTTTAATTGATTTTTGTGAAAAGACTAAAGGTTATTATTATATTGATATTCAACATGATCAAGCATCTTTGTTAAATTTATTTGAATTAGAAGCAACTATATCAGTTCAAGATCGAGAAGAAAATATTTGTGGTAAAATAAAACAACCTCAACGTCGACAATCGATATTCTTAAGTAAACCAGCTATTGCATCAAAACAAGCAAAAATAAGTGATGGACGTGCATCGAATATATCATTAAGAAGAATTATGCTTGAAATTAATAATTTAAATAAATCAGTTTTAAATAATTTTGATTTATTTATATCAAAAGAAAATCTTTTCTTTTGGAAAGTAATTATGCATGGTGAAACCGGTACACCATATTCAGATGGTCGATGGTTATTATTCATAGAATTTCCATCAATATATCCCCAACAACCACCAGAAATTCGTTTTATAACTAAAATTTATCATTGTAATATAAATGATGATGGAAAAATTTGTCATGATATATTAAATACTGCTTGGTCACAGAAGACATCTATGTACAATGTTTTCATGGAAATATTACGTTTGCTAAGAGAGCCCAATGCTGATGATGCTTTATCATCAGTAAAAGGTGCACAATGCAAAGAATCAAGAGATAATTATGATAATACGATCATAGAATGGAAGATGTTATATGCAAATGCATCTGTTGAAGAACTAAAGATTCGATATTCACTTGAATAAACCTGTTACAAAGTAATGATATGTGACCCTACAGAGCGATATTCTTCTTTTACATTTTATATAATCATGATATTAATTATCAATGTTTTTTTTAAAAAACAATAAAATATAATTGTATTCCAGAGAATCTTTCACTATTCATGGAAAGCATTTTCAAACTGCTTCATATTTGGATGAATACATGGGAAATGTACTACCTTTCTGGAAAAGTCTTTTTTTGTACTATTTTTGTGGAACTCACATATGAAAAATGTGAGTGTAAGTTTTAAGTCGACGTTTTGCGGCTCCCCCTCCCCCTTACAGACATACCCATTACAGACAGGTGCGATACAGAAATTGGTTCCTTTGCTTATTTAGCTGAGATTCGGTTTTTCAAAGATATATGAGTTCCACATTTTAGTCCTAAAGGGACTGCGCTGACAAGCTTTTTTTATTAAAATTCTAAAAAACAATGATTATTATGTGAAAATATTTTTTTAACCTTTTGGTTAAATTTCTTCTATTGCTATATAAAAAAATAGTATCTATAGACGGGCT
>JAJEKB010021555.1:273552-305369 GCA_022393335.1 Macrotrachela quadricornifera | reverse complement strand
AAATTTCTTCTATTGCTATATAAAAAAATAGTATCTATAGACGGGCTTGGCCGGGGATTGAACCCGGGACCTCTCGCACCCTAAGCGAGAATCATACCACTAGACCACCAAGCCATCGTTTACTATAATATTTCGCCAAATTCTGTTGACAATAATTTTTCTTTTTGTGGAACTCACATATAAAAATGTGAGTGTAAGTTTTAAGTTGACGTTTTGCGGCTCCCCCCTCCCCCTTACAGACACCCCTCCATTAGAGATAGGTGCGATACAGAAATTGGTTCCTTTGCTTATTTAGCTGAGACCTGGTTTTTCAAAGATATGTGAGTTCTACATTTTAGTCCTAAAGGGACTGTGCTGACAAGCTTTATTTTTTAAATTTTTTATGAAGCACCGGATTAAGAAACAACTTTGACCAGGAAAAATGTGTTAATTTCTGTTAAAACACCAAAGATCCAAAGCCTCTTCTAGAAGTACATTGCAAGGGGGTCATTCAAGTTTTTATGAGATTTGGGGCTCATATTTTGGTTTGTACTCCTATTGAAATATCATATTTTTACTCGGAACGACTACTTGAGATTTTGTTTGAATAAAACCCGTTTTAGGTTACAATATGAGCCCTAAATGTCATAAAAACTTGAATGACCTCTTGAGATATACCTGTAGAAAAGGGTTTGAATCTTTGATCTTTTAACGAAAACTAACATATTTTTTCGGTCAAAATTGTTTTCTGATTCGGTACTACATATAAAACCGAAACACAGGAAATAGCACCTATACCCCATTCCCTAGATTTTGTTCCTTTAATTATTTTTTTATTGCAGCTGAGATGAAAATGCAAGTTCATATAATCATTCGTTGGACATTTTTAGTATTAGCAAAAAAAGAAACGATATATTAGGAATGGATCAATTCCCATAGAAAATAACTACGATATCCGAGATTAGTGAGCAAAAATACACCAGAAACATTATTTTTTATTGTAAAATATTTCTCATCAAAATTTCTCCTTAATCCGCCTCAGCTTTTTATTTCTTAAATATTTTTTTATGGGAAAATATTTTACAATAAAAAAGTAATTTTTCTGATGTATTTTTGCGCGATGATCTCGAATATCATGATTATTTTTCATAAAAAACAATTTTTGATAATTAAAAACTCGAAATACTAACGTTTTTTTTTTGCTAATACTAAAACTATCCAAAGAATGATTATATGATTGTGTACTTTCACTTCAGCCCCAATAAAAAATGGTAATGTCAAATAATCTTGAAAAAAAAAATCTCGAAACGAAAAAAAACCTCGAAAGTAAAAAATCTCGAAAGTAAAAAATCTTGAAAGAAAAAATCTCGAAAGTAGAAAATCTGGAAAGAAAAAATCTCGAAAGTAAAAGATCTCGAAATTCAAATAACCTCGAAAACAAAAATCTCGAATAAAAGAACTTCGAATACTATATAATAGACGTTAAGATATGAGAGGTTGATTGAGAAGATTTATATTATGAATAAACTATAAAAATAAAATGAGTAATTGACAAGAAAAATCAGAGTTTATTTTTTATTGGCCACAAAGAATGAGAGTGCTTCAAGATATTGTTTTCGATCAATTTCGTTGTTCTTGAATCGAGTAGCAAGTGTTTTCAGACGAGCGTCAAGAGCCAAAACCGCCTTGGTCCTCTTCTTTTGATCACCACTATTAAACTTTAACATCAGTTGACGAAAGACAACTTCTTCTTTTTTAAGAGTATCCACAAAGCTCCAAAAGTTTGGATGAGATCTTGAGATTCTTTTGTTGAATCGGCTGTTCCATCCTGATAAACATAAAGCGAGAAACAACAATATAGTTAAAGAGATCGATAGATCATACCTTCTGCATTGTTATTGGTGCGAAGATCAAGTCCAGCCACATTCCAAAATCTGTGTTTTACCGTAGTCATCCAATACCTTTTAAAATAATTGAGAAGTGGCTCTAAACAGGGTGGTGAATCAGCAGCCACATCGTTGAAAGCAAGTTCAACTTGATTAAGAGGCAAAAGAGCAAGGGCCATTAACTTTCGTGCAGTTACACGAGCATCAGGATCATCTCGATAGAATTTTGTAAGACCTAATGTTTGAATCTGACGATGGATTGCCTGGGTGTAGTGAAACCAACATCCACTATGATGAGCATTAGAAAACTAGAAGGCATGATACTATAATTGCTAAAAAGACACGGAAGAAAATACTGACTTCTTCAGCAATCACCCTCACCAAAGCGCTTTCATAGTCAGAAGTAATTCGAGTAGGGCAAAAGTTCTGTTGTAAACGTTTAGCGTGTCGATCGAGCACCGAGAATAAGTCTTTGTACATAGCACCTGATTTATCACCCATTAAAGCAATGGCACATAGAAAACCTGAAACGCAGAAACGTGAATCATAGGAGTACAACATAGACAAACATACTTTGGTGATATTTTATGCCATGAATAGAAACAACCTGTTTAAAGAATTTCGGACAGGATTTATATGTTCCATCGATCATGATATGAGAACATTTGAACAGAAAAGACAATTGTTGATCTGTTCCGAACACGATCATTCGCTTGTTTTTGTCCCAACAAGAAACTCGATCAGCTATAATAAATGATTGTTCATCAATAGTGTGGGAGAAATGTTTTGGAATATCAAAATCTGAAGTTGTTGGTAAAACAGGAAAATCTTGACGTCGATGAACATTCAATCCTGCACCTATATTGTTACAATCAAATGTATTTTTTAATTTGTTCTTTATAAATGTAACAGTATATATACTCACGAGCTTGATTAGCAGTTGAAACTTGTACGAGAGCAGCTGTTGACAGTTGTGCACGGCTTAATTCTTCTTCATATATTTGGCCAATAGATAAAGTTTCTTGTTTGACTCTTGCTTTAACGATGTTCTTGAAGGATCGAACCTCAACTTCTTCTGGTGAGGGTAAATGACAATGATCATCACCAGTCTGCTTAATTAATTCACCTGTGTTCGTTTTTGTATGAGCACGAGCATTGCAGTCCTTTATTTTACATATCCAATACGTGACGTTTGGTGTAACCTTACTTTGTTGATAAATGTAATCGTCGATGACAAGAAGATTTTTTCCTTTATTACTTGTGATAAAGGTGTAAGAAGATTTTTCATTCGATTTTCGTCGTGACATAATCGATGGAATTTAGAATGTAACAAGATACAAAATAGAAATCAAATTAAATATCCACTGTGAACGTAGTATGTGTGAATCGAGATTATGTAATAAATCTGACTGTTTATTTATGAAAGAAAACATCGATATATATATGTGAAACGAAAGAATGGAAACAAAGGTTATCAAAGGGAACATACATCGCACTACAGTTCAACAAGTGCAGAAATGAAGAAAAACCAATTGATACCATTCTTACATACAACCGAAAAATAGAATAACATTTTCTAGATTTTTCTTTTCGAGATTATTCTTTTCTGGTTTTTTCTTTCGAGATTTTGTGCTTTCCAGATTTTTTCTTTCGAAAATTTTTGCTTTCCAGATTTTTTCTTTCGAGAATTTTTACTTTCGAGAATTTTTTCTTTCGAGATTTTCCACTTTCGAGATTTTTTCTTTCGAAATTTTTTTTTTCGAGATTATTTGACATAATCTAAAAAATAATTAAAGGAGCAAAATCTAGAGGATGAGGTATGACTCATGGAAAAAGCGTCATCTTCTTTAGTAAAATATATCGATTAATTGATAGTTTGAATAATTTAAGTATGATTTGCTTGTCAATGTCATTCAATACTTCAAAATTATTTAGTTCAAATTCCTTAAAATAAAAACCGATTATTAGTATTGATTTTATCTTAACATATTTGATTACTTTAATTTTTAGTATCATATTTTGTATAGCCAAAAAACGAATATTTTGCCCATTATCGTAAAGTCTGTTCTTTAATAATCTTTCACGAGATGAATTATCTTTTAATAAATAAGAAATATTTTCTTCATATACACCATAATAGATGAAAATCAATGAATAAAACTACAAATTAAGATATAAAGCTTGGAATAACATGTTAATATGATCGATGTTTACTTTAAAAGCTTTTGTTATTGATGAAACATCATCAGGATGCTGTTCTATAAGCATATCTTAAGAGAAAAAACTAAATTTTCTTTATATTTATTTATCAAAGAAAGAGTTACCGAGTAAATTGCCAATATCGATGAGAAGACGTATTCGTAAGTTTTCTTTAAACTCTAAATGTAAAAATAATTTGACATCTATACAGATCTATTCTTCTTACTTAACTCTTTAGAATAGATTGAATATTGAATTTGACATTTAGATTCATATGAAATAACCGATGGTATACTAAAACATTTTATTATTTATTTAAATACTTTTATATAATTAATATTCGCTCACAGATCTTGTACTTGATTACTTTCAATACGAGATACTATGCGAAAACATTCGATAGCAATAGATTGTATTAGAGTAAGTGATTTTAATCGTTCATTATTTGACATTTTAAAAGAAATTTTCATTTAACAAAGTCAATTCAGAATAAATAAATGAATTAACAAATTCATAAACAAAATCAACAGCTTGTTCCCGTGCCTAAATAATCATATAAATAATAAATCTTGCTGAGAATATTTTAAAAATTAAAATTTACTCGAATTGGTAAAAATTCAATAATATTTTCTACTATAAGTCGATAATCAATTGGATATACATGAGTAAGTGATTCGAGTAAATGTTCAGCAGCATTAGTAATAGCTTCATAAGAATTTTTATTAATAATATGAATAGATTGATGAAAAACAGACAATCATTTTTTTGTAAATAATTAAAACATCACCACGAGCACGAATTAATTCTCCGAAACGGATCCAATACCAAGTAAGTTCAATATCCTCATTTGAATCAGATAATATTAAATTTAATTCTGAATTGTTTAGATTTTTTTCGATCGATTGACATGTTTCAGGCAAGAAATGCTTTAATATTTCAATTGGATTACCTTTAACAAGTCCTCGAATGAGACAACAAATAATATCTCGTACTTTTATCGATAAACATGCACCAGTAATAAAATGCATTACTTTCTCTCGAATTCTCTAAATATTCACAGAGAAAAAACAGAAGACAGATTTAAAATTATATAAGAAATAAAGTACTTGAAAAATTTTGCTGCTACATTGTTGGACAATATTGAACATAATTGATGTTAGTTTTAATTTGATAGTAATATCAAATATGTCAGAATCTTTAGTAGTTGGAACAGCATTGGACATATCTGTTGATACTATATCAATCATTTGAAATATTCGATTAAGAAATTCATTGATGAAATTTTCAAATTTTTCTGTTGATAAACAAACTTCTTTTTCAATCTGAAATCAAAACAAGAATATATATTTTCTTTAAAAATTAAAATTAAATCTCACTTCTGTTAGATCATTTCGAATATTTGCTACTGATGAACAATCAATACATCTAATAAGCATAAGCATAGTATCAAGAAATTCAAATGTAACTGATGTTTTTTTAAAATCATTCAAATTAATACCAGGCAATACTGACATAAGCAATGGTATTATATAAATTTGTCCTTGAGAATAAGTAGATGTTTGTTGTACTATTTGACGAGTCATATGTGTTAAACAATTTATGATGGATATAAAACGATGTGGTTCAGTCATACTATCAATAGATGAAAAATGTCTACAAATCAAAATTCAATGATTTAGTAAAGAAAAATATAAGAATATCAAACATTTCGATAATTGATGGTATGATCAATTCTGGTCGAAGTATGGAAAGATATTGACAAGTTTTAGCTGCTTCATTAGTATTATTCTTATTAAATATGGAAATGAATGCATATTCTTTGATACAATTAACAAAATCAGTAATATCTTGTTCAATAAGTCGATATGATTCTAATGGAATAAAGAACCAAACAGGATGAATTTTGCGTTCTCTACAAAATTCTTTTGTAAATGATAAATGCATCAAACATATTATGCTTTTACTCACAAATGAACTCGATTAATAAAATTCTCAGCAAGTTTCAACACAAATCCAATTAAATTCTCTTGAAATTTTCCTGTATTCGATGGATGATAGAAACTTTTAATACTAATAAATAAATCGTGCAAATATTGAAGACATGAACTCCCATTGCCTATCATAGCAACAATCCATTTAGTTGTATGGGATGTATTATAGCTGTATCTTTGTGGAGATATTTGCAGTTTACCAATCGGAAGTGAAAAACCTCGGAGTATACGCGTGAAAATCTAACGAAATATGTTTTTTAATATTAAAAATTAATAATATATTCATACCTGTGATAGCCAATATTATTCTAGGCTAGTGATGAAAAGATACCAATCAGATGCTAAATTAGATTATGAGTAGACATGAATATAGTTAATCGGAAAACTCACTAGTTCCCAGATACTAAAAAACTCTGACAACAATCATTTCGTGTGATCAGACGAGTCTTTCTAAAAAAAAAATATTCTATTATTTCTGAATTGAGCTAGAGAAGAAATTAAATAGAAACCGTAGAAGTTCATAAAGTATATCAAAACATATTTGTACATGCACATAATTCAGATCAACAATGGAAAGAATAAATAAGTAAAAATCGATGAGTTTGAGATGATTGGTTTTAGTGAAATTGAATCCATAGAATGAAATAAATCGTTTTAGTTTATTTGACCAAACTGAAAAGCCAGGTTCTAATTCACCCAATTGAATAGTATGCGATAAATTTTCTCGAATTTCATCGAACAATGTTAAACCTTGTCGCTGAATGGATTCATGAAATGGCGAATATTTATTGTAAATATTAGGTTTCTGTAGATTGCTGTCTTGTGTCTCATGAGTCTCTACATATATGATCTGTTTGCTATCAATCGAATGGTTATCCATTTGCATATCTAAAGAGAGAATATGATTGAATCAACAGTATTGCATGGAATTACCAGTAGTGTCAAACTTAAAAGTTGAATTCAAGTTTTTAACTATTCATTTCAAGTAGGATATCGCCCTCACCCACAGCAGATTTTGTAAGGTTTTTGATTCTTTCCCTCAAGAGCTTCGCTCTCAAACTTATCTGGCCCCTGTCGAATTCTGCTCACTGCTCTCTAGGGTTACTTTCTCACTCTCAGCTGGCCCTGTGAGGTTCTGCACCCCACCTCTTCCTTCTTCCTCTTTGAATACTTGAATTCAAGTTTCAAGTATCACATATATGATAAGATCTGAACTGATCATCTCACAGAAATAGAGATCTTTTGTGGAACTCACATATTTTTTCGAAGAAATAGTGAGTGTAAGTTTTAAGTTAAGGTTTTTCGGGCTCCCTCTCTTAGGCACAGTTTATGAAAGTTATGTATATTTTCGCATACAATAGTAACTATAAGTTTTAAGTATAGATTTTTCTATTCTAACTCTATATATTAAGTTATTTTTAATCAAAAATTAAATGTCTGACATTAGTAATCGTAAAAACAACTTTATCGGCTTTACATATTGGTAATGGATGAAATAGTTTCTAATTGTACAATATTTATAGAAACATGCACATAAATTAAAGCATTTAGTTGTTGTAAATAATTAATATAATTAACGATATGATTTCGTTGTATTATTCCATGCTGGTCCGGTTTTAAAGAGTCAATGTTAAAAAAAATAGTACAAAGTACTGTCAAATCATCGAAAACAAAAATAATGATCATTATGATGAATAAATAAAGCTTGTACATCATAAAGATTATCAATTATCAAATTTTGCAGCAAACGTGATGTATGCTTTAACGTAGTTAACGGTATAAGTTCGATATTAAAGTCTTGTTTAAGAGCTGTTTGAATAACTTGAATATCATAGTACCCAATATATGAATTAAAATAAAATTCTTGAACTCTATTAGTATCTTCTCGAAAAGTTAATTCTTTTGTGGCAAGCTCCTATGCTATACTTATCAAATAACTATCATCAAATATGGTTGGATTTTGTACAAGTACTCTAAGAGCATATCGTCTACAAAAAAGTTGTTGCTGTTTTTCGCACACAATAAAATCCTCTGGAACTATTTCTTCATTAATAACAATGCTATCAATGTCAATATCAATAGTATATGTTGTTTTAAGCTTTTCTTGATCAAAATTACACGTAGAAATATTATTTGATTTTCCTTCATATATGTGTGTCATATTATCCAAAGTAGATAAATACGTACCAGGTAAAATAAAAGCATCTTTCTAAAGAATTTGAATGATGATATTCTATTTATAATATCAAAACTTAGCTCACTGATGCTTTTAAAAAATCTTCAATTTTTATAGGATGTTCTTTTTCCGATATTTGCAAACGCTCAATTTCTTTCAAAGCTTCAACCTAATGAATGACAAACTACAATTTGTATAAAATACCTTGAACGATTCACGATCAAATGCAAGTATAATTATATCTGTGAACCGACGAGTTCTACTGAGTACCGTGTAAAACATACCTGATTTTCAATATGTTCCACCAAGATCAATTATTAGTTTTGAATATGTCATACATTGAGTCCGATGTATTATGATAGCGTAACTTTATGCAAGTGGTAGTTGTAAGCGTGTCATGCTTACACTATTGATATCATTAAATCGTGTTGCTTCTGGTTTAACCTTATATCTGTGACCATTAAATAATTCTAGATATCATTTTTAAGAAGAATGACTGATATTTTTGAATTTATAATTTTACCGAGCTCAACATATTTAGGAAGTTTTGTATTAATTCTGAAAAAGTATCATTTGGTATTGTTGGTTTCGAAATAAAATCATTTGGATCATCCCAAACTATTTCCTTTACTATTGCATCGATGCCATCAGCAATAAAATTTTCTTAATCAATATTGCGCCGAATAAGAACACGTGCTCCGACACATAAAGGTAAACGTTGATATAACGAACCACATTTATTTTCATCATTCGATGGTAAGTTTTCTGACTTACTTTAGTCGATTTAAAAAAAGGTGTTGCAGTTATAGGGACTCTCTAGCGAACAATGATATGCTTTGTATTGATTGAATGTTTTATGAGTTTTTCTATATTTTTGAAATTTGTCAGTTTTCGAATTCCATAGGCATGAACAGCATCTTCAAATTCTGAAGAATGTAGCTCTTTCAAACGTTCTCGGTAGCCATCAGGATTATCTTCCTTACGGATACTTCTTGATTTGATTAATTTCTTTGTTTCTTCATCCAAGCAAACTAATTAATATGAAATATATATATTTCAAATATGTAGTCTACTATAGAATACCCATTCGCATATGGCATAAACAATCGATCATCTCCTTGTCTTATATTTATATCAAAATTTATAGGTCGAAATAAATCATGCCATAATGAAAATAGTTCGCCTCGTGGACGATAAAATACTTGTTTAGCTGCTACAGGCTCTATTTGAGCCATATCTTCAAAGACAAAAACAGGTATACCACCAAAGTAAGTATCAGATTTATCTGATGTACGAAATATTTCATTTAAACGATTTCTTAATGTATGAAGTTTGAAAGAATTCAATTTATTTGGTGATGAATGACCATCTGGACACTAAATCGAAAGAATAATATAGAGCTAAGTTAAAAATGGGAAAGGCAATATCTTTACGATTTCAAGAGCAGAATGTATAGTAGATCCATGAATATTTAATACAGCTTTTCCTGTATGTGCCATTTTTAATAAATCACAATTTTTTCGAGCGTGCGAAACTTCAGCAAATTCAGTAATACAATATTCCTGAACCATTTTTTCAATTATTGAACTGACATAGGATTTCCCAGATCCTGCAAGACCATTAACCACATAATGAAATGGATTTGGTTTAGTTACATGTGATGGACGTCGGGAGTGTTTCAATAAATGATCAAAATAATTTTGTAAAAAGTCAAGTATATATTTCTGTTGAGGATTCGCTATCATTGGTACATCTGCTACTGTTTGCGATCCTAACACATTTTCAATATTATCATTTTCTTTTAAGTTAGCTACGTTATTATCATCTTCTATTTCTACTGGATTTGTAAATATGTACGATTCTCGGAAGTTAATTTTATAATTTTCTTCATTGATAGTTATCAAATAATCAAGTAAATTCTTTAATTGTAATCGATACGTCTGAGGAAGTGTTAAAATACGAGAAGAAATTTATTCTTTATGTGCAAGAAGGATATGGTGTCCTTTCAGCGAAAAAACAATGAGTGAACGTCTTTTTAGCGAAAAAATATCAGCGAAAAAAAAATAGCGAATGTGCAAAGTAGCGAAAACCAATATCGCGAGAGTTGTTTCAGCGAGTTTTTTTCGAATAAATTTCGACTATCTATCAATAACAGTGTTTCAGAGTACTGGCTGCGAACAAGTCGTAACTCTTGTCCGTTAAGTCAAATGATTCACAAATATATTTTATTGTTTTCCTATTCTGGTATATATTTTAACGTACTCTTTTTAATTTCTAATATCATAACAATTATCTTTTACTGATGTTTTTGTTCTAAATATATAGTCTTGAAGTGTAGTATCTTGTAAAAGATACGAAACGCGTCGGTGAATTAACTCTGCATTTCTTGTATTATTACTTTTAAAAACACATAATTTCAATATCATTTTATCTTCGAAATGATCAGTTGTTGAAAAGCAAAAGTTGAGAATAGCGGATTGAACTTGACTTTTCGTAAAACGATAGGATTGATCTGTTTTCGATTGACAAAGTCTCTCTTTACTTGCTCGTGAAAAATAGAAATGAAATTTATTTTGTTTTATTTAAAAGAATCAGTTCATTTCTTGCTTTTAGTGGCGTTATTTCGCCATGATTTTTTTGATAAATCATTTTAGAAAAAGAAAAGAAAATTATATTTGTTCGTCATTATCAACCTCAATTCGGTCACACAACGAGATTGAATCTTTGCACTCGATGATTTTCCCGTTCGGCGACATAGAGATTGCCATGTTGATCGAATGACAAATCCGTGCCACAATTGAGCTGATTTGCTTGTTCACCTTGGCCGTTTCCACCAACAACAATACTTCCCATTGTGGCTCCTTTAGGCCAACGCATTATGCGATGATTGAAGGCGTCCGCCACATAGACAGTGCCCAACTGATCGACAACCACTCCATTAGGATTTGATAATTGTGTAAGAGCATCTCCTTCATCTTGACCACCAGCCACAACAATGCCTTCCGTTGCATCTTTTACCCACTTCATCACACGATAATTCCAAAAGTCTGATACGAAGACTGAATGATCTCTATCAACGAATACATAGCTAGGGTCATTCAGCTGATCGAGACGATTACCATTTCCATTACCTCCCGCCACCACTGTCCCTTGAGTCTCTCCCAATCGCCATCGTTTCACTTCATTCTTTACATCGTCTGTCACGTAGAGATATCCATCGTCATCCATTGTCAAACCCCAACAGCGGACATCTGAGATGATCGTTTGTCCACTTGTTTGGCCTCGACGAGGCCATCGCACCACTCGTCGGTTTCCAGAGTCGCAGATGATAAAACTATCTGTTTCTTTATCGACAATCACATCTGTGGGTTTGTTCAACTGATTAGTCCGATCTCCTTGTCCATTCCCACCGGCAACCACTTGGCCACTCATTGCACCATACTTCCATTGCACAATACGGTTATTATTGTGATCAGCAATATAGACAGTTTCATTTTCATCAACATATATACCCCGCGGATGAGAGAGTTGATTCAATCGACTGCCATCTTCATGACCCCCAGCCACAGTGATACCGTTCTGTGTCCAAGTAGCATTTGGTGGAATGTCAATAATTGGACGAGGTGCTACAATGAAAAAAAACCAATCCATCACTCCTGACACCATAAATATCGATGACGATCTTTCTTGTCTTCGAACACGATCAGTAGTAGCGGAGCACGGAGGCTCGTAAGACCTACGCCTCACTTGATTTTCAGTTCTTGAGACTCAGCCTCACCTATTTTCGGATTGAAGATTAACTTTTATTATTAGAATTTCTTATGTTGAACATCTAACATAAATAAATACATGTTCTGACGGTATACTCTAGAAATCTCGAAAAATTTTTCCTAAAATCAAACCATGAGACTTAGGCATATAAATGTGGGTGAGAATGGAAAGATGTGAGAAATGATGGGAAGAGCAATTAGTGAGGATGAGGAAGTGGTAATATGCCAAAGACTCAAAATTTCTGAGGACTGAGCTTCGAGGTTTTTTTCTTCGAGATTTTTTTGTCGATGTTTTTACAGCAATTCTTTACGTGGAAATGGCAGAATCAGGAAAAAATACATGGCGCGACAGAACATGAACCGTAACATTTCACGATCAAAATTTATCCTGTCTTTATTTCCATGGTTCTCCAAAGTGATCAACATATTAGTTATTGATTGATCCTATATCAATAGATAGTGAAATGCTTACTCATGGGTCATAGTAGGGTAGTACCAAGAAGTAGGATTTCGAGAAAGAGTTTTTCAAAAAAACCGAAGGAAAATCGAACAAAAAAAAAGAAATTTTTCTAGAGTACTGCGCTGTAACGAAAAAATTGTATAAAAAAATGAAACTATAAACGATAGGATAGATCGTAGGTGAGCAAAATGGTTTTCGAATTCTTATTTGGTGACATTGCAAAACTCTTCCATTAGTGTTATAGTGAATAAGAATCAGAGAACGAATTTCGTAGATGAATAATTGTTGTGTGATCATATGATGTGCATGCATGTTGTTTTCCTCCTCATGTCTCAGTGGCTCTTTCGGTAGTTTTACAGATCACCCTCACCCTCAAGATTGTTTGTATTATCAAAAATATCCGTTAACAGGAAGTCAGAGATATGTGGCAGCATCGTTGCTCTGTGTTTGAAAAATATGCAACACAATGCATAGTGACTATTTCTACCTGGTAGTTTTGTACATACCGAGGCAAAAGAGTTATCCTAAACAGACCATTTTCACCGAAAATTGCAAAGTTGAAGATAATTCGAAGTCAAATTGACTGGTTAACTTAACGTTTAGTGTTGAAAGCTGAATTCAACTGGAAATCATCTTTCAACTTGTAAAAAGACACATTTCGTCATCCTATATTTCTGATGTATCTGATTTGGATTGAAATGCTTTGCGACTACCTGGATCCATATATGCTTTTTCGGGTTTCTCGTTCTGAATGATATTTCAGGATAATTTTTACGTGCTCCATCGAGTTGGGTTCACTAGATAAGTTTCCAATTCCTTGAGCAATGTACATTGTTCCAGATACTTTTCAAGTTTCTCGATCAGTATGGAGCTCAATCGTTACTTACGAGGTTATGGATCCGAAAATTAAAAAGTCACCGCGAATGCCTCATCTCGAGATATAGCTCATCTTCGAGTATACTCCGTCACTGGCCAAATTCACAGAAGGCCGTCATTATACGTATCACAAGTCTTGCACGTGGTTGCCACATAAATTGAAGTCCAACATGCGTGCTTTAGCCTAAGTGTGATGGACTTTTCATTAGATTAGAGGTAAATTAAACATTTTCTGAAGCTCTAAGAACTTTCCATCAGTTTTCGACTGTAACTAAGTATTGCTGATCTGTTTTTCGGTGTTTCTAAGAGTCTATTCGTATAAAAAGTAAAAAAGAGGGATTTTACGATCAAAGTGGGACGAAGAAAGAAAGAAGGACTGCTGTGAGGCCTGAACTTTCTCTTTCCTAGAAACTAAAAAGCTATAGAAATGCTATAGAATTCTTAAGACTCCGTAGATCTTCATCTCATTCTGAAAAATAAAATAAACTTTGATAGTGACAAAAAATAGCCAACACGCGGATTACTATTGCGCCATGTTTTCTTATGATAAAGATTGAATTACCTATGACAAGATCACTAATCCTTTTAACGTAACCTTTACTAGATGTAGAACACTAGGTTGGATACGAAGTGACTATATATATATAGCTAATTTAAACGTAGCATTTAGGGAGATTAAAGAGCATTAGTTCAAAGCTTATCTAGCTGCTGAGTTGTGATCTTCGCTGTTTTTGGAATTGATGTTGATATTTTTATTATTTTCGATGCTGTTGTTGTTGCGTTGATTATGTTCCTGCTCTTCAATGCAGTTCAATTATAGAATTGAATTGCCTAACTGTAATCTGCCTGAATGAATTCCGAAAGCATTTCATATCCATAAAGGACAAAATATTCTGAAGTTATTGACGATGATAAAGAGCACTATCGAATAGCTGTTTCTGAGAATATTTTGACAATACTCTCAACAACTCTTCCAGCAAGTCTTTTGGTAACTTTCTCGACTGGGTTGTAGAGAGAATTAATATCTGACGGAATCGCATTTTGACATAGATCGGAAACAGTCTCCCATAGCTAAACTTTTTTCTTTACAATATGAAGCGAAGAAAATTCAATGCTTTTTTCGATGGGAATTCGAAATCAGAGACAAAAAATGTTCCCTCAGCCAGGCTCCCCGTCATGTGTAGGGTTTTCTCATGAAACACTTCTTAAACGTTTTTATAAGAAATGGGAGAGGCCAGATAACAATCTAATTGCAAAATTGGATAATTTTTGACAAAGATTATCAAATTTGGTCGTGGCCTCTTTTCGGTCGAAAAGTAGCAAACTATACAATTTTCAGCGTTTGATCATGCATAATTTTGAGAAAAAATCATGTTGGTATCGGCTCTGCTGAAGCACACGGTGAACTTCACTGAACCCTCAAAAATCAATACGGATCATCTATCGACAAAAGTGGCGATTCGTTAGCGATGAAAAAATGACTAGTAGAATACATACAATTGAAAAGCAACGAAAACTCTACCTATTCGAATCAAGAAATGGATCAATAAATTTTTCTCTGAAGCATGACCAGACGCACATCCTTAGAATATGGACCCTAGGTCCACTTAAACTCGACGAAAAATGCATTTCTTATATACGATTCTTTCATGGCGAATCCACGTTTTACGGTCAAAAATGAAGACGTTTTATCATATACTTACCAGGCAGAGTAAAAGTGGTCTGAAGCGTTGGGCTATACTGACTGGCTTGAACACTAATCGGTGTTGCAGGTACGCGAGATTGTGGGAGCACCGAAGTGCCGTTTTTCCATTGAGGTATTGCCGTCACATTCAAACACGTGGTACACTTCATTTCTGATGTTTGACCATGGGATCGTAATGAACTATGCCGAATAGACCGTAATATTCTATTCGATGATTTTCAAACACATGACTTACTGTCGTCGCATCAGCCACCACAGGCAACCAAAACCAAACATCAATATGATTATCACGGCCACCACTAGCGCGATGATCTTGCGTGTAACTCGTCTGTTAGCCTTTGGATCTCTCAATCTCGCATAGTACACGCAGTCATTCTCATTTTTACCGTACCTCATTCGTCAAAAAGTAGATGTATACCGATACAAAGTATGTATGAAAATGGAAAGTGCTGCACTATCGAATGAAGACGAAGCACATGTGTAGTATAAAGGTTAGATAACATGCACTCTCCCTTAGCGAAACGCAATAGCGATTGATTAATAGATAGGGATTTGGTGATCAATTTCATTTCGTTTAGATGCATTTGACTAAAATACAACTGTTAAAAGTGAGAGCCTGAGTTATCTGACTCCGAGTGAAGAACAGAGAAAGTATTTACTTCCATCTCACTTGTTTACAATTTTGCACATACACATGTGATTATCTTCATGATATATGTTTTGACTAGTACGAAAGGCTAATCCAACAGAGCTGAATGGTGTATCCAAAAACCGAGAAACTGTTCCATTTCAAGCGGAAATGTTTTTTTTAGAAAAAGAAGGAACATCATCTAAATCCATTTAGTTGAGCAGCAATGCTTCATTAGTTTGTATTTTAAAAAGAAAAAGTTTCAAAGATAGGGAGATATGGATCAGATTTTTTTCCAGCTCGGTCTATATAGTAGTATGTACGCGTTGAATCGTCAGTACTAGGTTTACAGCTGACAATTCCGCGATTTATCTTATACATTCTCTTGAAGAAAAACCATTTCTATCTAGCAGAAATGCATTCGTTCTATTCCTCCTTGGTGAAATTTTTCTTTCATTTGATTTCTCCGTAACATATTGCCTTTATGGGGATGAACTATTTATCAAAGTAAGAAGTTTATGGTTATTCAGTGCGTTTTCTTCAAAGATACGTGAGTTTCACATTTTTAGCTCCATAGGAGCTACGCTGACAAGCTTTTTTAATATTAAAAATTAATAATATATTCATACCTGTGATAGCCAGTATTATTCTAGGCTAGTGATGAAAAGATACCAATCAAATGCTAAATTAGATTATGAGCATTCATAAATATAGTTAATAGGAAAACTCACTAGTTCCCAGATACTAAAAAACTCTGACAACAATCATTTCGTGTGATCAGACGAGTCTTTCCAAAAAAAAATATTCTATTATTTCTGAACTGAGCTAGAGAAGAAATTAAATAGAAACCGTAGAAGTTCATAAAGTATATCAAAACATATTTGTACATGCACATAATTCAGATCAACAATGGAAAGAATAGATAAGTAAAAATCGATGAGTTTGAGATGATTGGTTTTAGTGAAATTGAATCCATAGAATGAAATATATTGTTTTAGTTTATTTGACCAAACTGAAAAGCCAGGTTCTAATTAGCTCAATTGAATAGTATGCGATAAATTTTCTCGAATTTCATCGAACAATGCTAAACCTTGCAAGTATGTAAAGCTATGGCTTCAAATAACATCAACAATAAATTTTATATCAGATAAAAGTGCGTCAAAAATAGATTTTATCAGTTTTAAATAAACCCTTTCACAAAAAAAGGCCATCTGGTTGTATTTAATCTAGGCACAAAATTTGATAGATTATCATATTATTTCTCTTTGAATATTCAACAAATCTGAATGATAACCAGTTTAATTTCTGTGAAAGTTTATCGAGTTTAAAAATAAAAGCTAGAATAGATTAATATGATATCGATTATTAGAACACTCATAAGATCTGAACTAATCATCTAGCAGAAACAGAGATCTTTATTTTAATGTAAGAGATTTATTTCATATTTTGGTTCTGAATTGTAAAGCTTACCAAGTTTCCACCAAATGAGATTTTCTATTAATCACAACTTTTTGTTTTTATATTTAGATCGACCAATTACTAAAGACAGATAAACGTTTGATATGAAAAATGGAATAGAAAAAGAACTACCGGTTAATCTCTAACACTTCGAAATCTATTATAGATGTTCTCAAACTTGTCATTATTTTCAAAAACAAAAAATTTTGATCACAATAAAATTCTCCTAATTGAATCAAACTAATTTTCTTAAAAAAATATATCGAAATAAATCGGAAAAGTCTAGTGTGTTTTATTCTTTGATTATAAACCCCTAGTCAAAATAGAAAAAAAACTATTAGTAAAAGTTCATGATCAAAACTAACAAGAAAGAATAATTTCCTATCAATGTTTATAAAGAATTTCTTTATTAATTTGTTCAATTGTTGTTATACCACAACATGCCATATCATAAGATAATTCACGTTTTAATATATCCAATACTTTTCGAACACCATCATATCCACCACAAGCTAATCCATACAAAATTGGTCGACCAATAAAAACAGCTTGTGCACCTAATGCCAATGCTTTTAATACATCAGTTCCACTTCGAATACCGGTATCCACAAATACTAATCAAAAAAAAGAAGTAATAACAATATAGAAACTTTAATATATTTGAGTACTCATCTTCACACCCTCAAATCTTAATTAATGTCTAGAAGCTTTACCTTCTGCACGTCCATCAACAACATCAACAATATCTTCTAAACATTCAATAGCTGGTGGTGCTGTGTCAACTTGTCTACCACCATGATTACTAAAAACGATAATAATAAAAATTTCTATTTAATTCATTAAATATATATACAGAAACAAACCTAACAATAATTCCATGCGCACCATGTTTAACTGCTAATTCAGCATCAATTGGTGAAAGTATTCCTTTGCAAATAATTGGTAATTTTGTCAATGTTTTTATCCATTCAATATTTGCCCATGTTATTGAACCTGTACTAAAATTTTGTTTGACAATAATATCAGGTACATTCATATTTGGCATTGGCATACTATTTTGAAGTTCGGGATCAATAGTTTTTGATGCTTCTTCAAATAGTGGTAATACATTATCTCGAACACGATCAGTTGGATGATCACATGTCATAACAATTGCTCGATATCCTTTTTTATCAGCTTGTGGAATTATTTTTTCTAAAATTTCTCTAGGTGTTGTTAAATAAATATGTAAAAATTTTGGACCTAAAATTATTAGAAAATAGAAATAATGAAAAATAAAATATTCTACCAGTTGTTTGTAAAACTTTTTCTTCTGGCATAGTTGAATATACCCAATTATAAGTATAAATACATTGACTTTCTGTTGCACCACGAGCTGTACTAACTTCACCATCAATATCTGCAAGACAATGAAATGTTGATGGAGCTATTATTATTGGTGATTCATATATTGATCTATAAGAAATTTAATGTATCGATTTTTTAATCTTAACATCTATACTGATGTAATAATAAATTCTTACCCAAGTATAGTTGTTTTCAATGAAATATCAGTAACATCAATTAAAACTCTTGGTATAATTCTTAATTGTTTATCAAAATAATCTCTACATGCTTGATATGTATGTCCTTGACCAGCTTTATAATCATAATAATAAAAACGATGTGATTTCATTAATTTTTTAGCTAATTGTTCAAAATCATATAATGATTTACATTGTAAATATTCATTATTCTATATAAATAATATTCATATAGAATTATTTCAAATAATTAAACATACTCGTTCTTGATTTTGAATTTTTTTCTTCTTTTTATATTGAATATAATTTAAAAGTATTCCAACACTTGTTAATGTTGCACCGATTAATAAAATATATACTTGATTATCTGAAAAATTTTTCAAAATAAATTTTAAATTGTATTAATAAATATATTTACTTTGCATTAGTTGAAATATGTTTTTTTTTATGTCACTTCGAATATTATAAATCTTAAATGAAATGAACAATAGACAAAAAAAAGATTTATACACGATTAGAAATAATATTATACCAAAAGGACATCGCGATAATTTAAAATAGAAGACAATGCATTTTATATCAAATAAAAGCTTGCCAAAAATGGAAAAAGTTTTTATTCTATTTTTGAATTAGTACTATCTTATTTTTTCACTTCAAAAAAAAAGTATAAAATTTCTGAAAGTATCTTAGATTCGATATTAAAAAATTTTTATAATTTTCGCTATTTAGTATCAATAAATTCTATTTTTGACGAGCTTTTATATCATATAAAATCAAGGGGGAAAAAACCGATTTCGAATCACTCGAATGGCTGACAACGTTAGTATAGTTTTCTTGCATTTCTTGCGGTTGAACGTTAATCGAATGCTTTTGGTTCTTATCATTAGTCCTGGACCCGGAAGCAGGCAAACACTGAACTGATGAGAATGGATGAG
The DNA here is from genome assembly GCA_022393335.1 of Macrotrachela quadricornifera. Classification (NCBI taxonomy): domain Eukaryota; kingdom Metazoa; phylum Rotifera; class Eurotatoria; order Philodinida; family Philodinidae; genus Macrotrachela; species Macrotrachela quadricornifera. Next base: position 285,783 of record JAJEKB010021555.1, on the reverse strand, counting down.
AATGCCCGAATAGTCTTTTCCCCCTAGTATAAAATTCATTACGTCTTCCAATATTGCCCTAGAATAATATTATTTCCAACCGTGTATACGATCAAATAGAAAATTTCAGTTCAATGTCTTAAAAATATTTTCCAAGCATTTTATAGAAAAAAAAAAATTCAATGAAATACAGCACTATTCTCATATATGATATTAATAATGTCCTATTAAATATTATTGTTATGAAAGGCTCCAACACAGCAATGATTTATTCTCAATAATACTTTGCTTCTTCAAATATCTTTTCAACTAAGTTTTACATTTAATTAGTGTTTTATCTAAACTACTTTTGCTTAGATTACTTTTAGATTCATTGATCGTATCGCCACTTCTTACCTTTATTTACTGGAAGTATTGTTTTTTTCTGTGTTGATAAATACACTGTAGAATAGCAAGAATAAAATGAAAAAGTAAGACATGGCTGAAGTACGAGTAAATGTGATATTGCATAGAAAGAAAAAAAGATAAAAAATCGCATTGCAATGCATACGTCAAAAGCGATAAGAACAAACGAACAACATTTCATAGCAGTAAACGCAGAACACGATTACGCTGAGTTGCACGTGTCACCTTGAATAAATATGAACATAGTAATCCTGCAATTTTTAATAGTCATATTTCTGATAAAACTGTTAATATGTTATTTCTTGAATTAAAATCTAAAAATCGCTGTTGTTAGGAAATAAAAAGATGCATTCAACAAAATCTGTTCCATCCATTAGCGTAAATTTTATTAACATTATCCTACAGCTCTTCTCTTTATCAATTTATAGAAATATATAATGGATTTCAATTTTTGCGATCTGTGGCAGACAGACTAAAATTTCCTCTTATACTTCAGACGGACTTGAAGGAAGGAACACATTCGTTATTTCGACTAGCTAGCAATCAGTTGCATTCTTTGTTAGAATAATTCTCTTTTCTTATTTTAAGTGGTGTTTAAAAGAAGTTTTCTTCTGCTTGGTGTTTTTGGAGTATTATTGTCTGAATCTTTTGATTTGTTACTTTTTACAACAGGAAAATTTGCGAATAAATTTCCCTGAGGTCGCAAACTCGATCGTTTCAGGGAGGATTCTGCACCTCTGGCAGTTAGGCAATCAAAATTTAGCATAGCTTCTCTCATCATAGAGGAAGTGGAAGTGAAACTGAATAAACTGCAGCTGAATGATATGATCAAACAACAGCTTGTCGATACAAAAATCTCGGACATATAGATGAGGGGGAAAGGCCATCAAGTGTTTCCTGGTTTTTGAGCTGAGACAATGTGCATCTTGTAGTTCGTAATGAGTTATGAATACCCTGAAAAGAGTTCGGTCTAACAGCTTATTGCTGTTTAGATAATGAATTTTTACGGTATTTTTTATTAGAAGGCTGTGGTCTTCCTTAGGGACATCGGGAAAACTGGGTTTCGAGTTTTGAGCTGAAACTTTCCGCAGAGACAGGTCTTAATAAGAATTTTCTACTGTAAAAGTTTCAGATTTTTTGATTACTCCCTATCTGAAATAAGAACACCGGAGTTTGTCGGTGTATATGAGTGATTTACCCTTATAAACTTGTCATAGCTGTATCTAGGATAGGAACAATGAAAAGAACTGGAACTCCCTGGTGTTCCTGGGAGAGACCACAGCCTTCTAATAAAAAATACCATAAAATTTCATTATCTCAACAGCAATAAGCTATTAGGCCGAACTCTTTTTAGGGTATTCATAACTCATTAGGAACTACACGATACACATTGTCTCAGCTCAAAAGCCATGAAACACTTGGTGGCCTTCCCTAATAAGTTATGACAGAGCCCGATTTTTGAATTTTTCTTCCTTTATTTTTTAAAAATTTTGGACTCTGGCCAAAAAAATCACCGATCAAAATGAAAGATATACAATTTTTATTGCAACAAAACAAAAATTTGAAAGTCCGTTTCTGTAGCAACCTAGCATACCTGTCTACTATATAATGAAACAAAATTATCACTTCCATACCGAGTCGCTATGAAGAAAAAAACTGATTTTGAGAAAAATGAAAAAATGTCTCTTATTTATTCCTTATCTAGGAATCTTTCCGAAAAAACCTATTGAGAAAAAAACTAATTTCCTTCCTTTAACAAAAAAAAATTGTACTAGCTTGAAGTCCATTACATAGACTATCAGAATATGTATAAATCTCAAAATCGAATTTTTTTTCAAAAAATTTGACTTTTCTGAGGAGATTCCCCTTTAATAATCAAAATAAATAGTTTCCTGATGTTTCGAGAGCATTGTTTCTACTAGAAAGAGCTAAACGAGTCCTGAGATGAGCATTACTTCTAGTTCCGAAAGACAAGAGTTAATCATATGAGTTCAGCTAAAGATTCAAAGGTGCATTAAAATTATGATCTTATTCAACAATATAATATTGAAAATAAACTTTATCAAATAATAAATAATTATGATTTTAATAAAATAACAAATTTACCTGAATATGCACAAGAATTTGATAATATTGATAAAAAACAATTATATATAAGATGGTATATTAATAATAATTCATTTGAAGTAAATCAAGAAAAAAACCTTATTCAAATTGGTGATTATGAAATATCAATAACAGGACCAATATTTCAACTTATTAGTGAAGGTGAATCAAAAAAAAATTTTTAAAGATATTAGTGGAAATCCATTTACAAAAAATTTAGCTTTTATTGTTTTAAAATCAACTATTTATTCTCATTCAATGCAAGTTACAAGAGAAATAAATAATTTAAGTACAGTTATTTTTTTTTACATTTAATAAATCGATATATTTATTTAAAAAAATCTTTCAGGTTCAGTTCGTGCATGTGGTTCACAAATATTTTTAGAAATGATATGGCGTAATGGTTTAAAACAATAAACAATATACTATACTAGTAAGGAAAATTTTTTAATTATAGAAACATTTTATTTTCGTTTGTTTTTTAGATTGATGATAAAAATATAACGGAAGATTTATTAACAAATGTAATTAATATCAAAAACAAACAAAATTATCTGTATTAAAAATATTTATTGTTATTCAATCATATTTTTCACATGCTAATTTATTAATAAAAGATGTTTGTTTTATGTTAAATAAAACTGGTGAACAATTTTTGGAGTGAAATTAATCAAGATTGTATGAGAATAACAAGATTAAATGATAATCAAAATAAATTTGATAAAGATATATGGAGAAAAGGTGGTTTATCGTCACGTAAACAAATTATCAATAAATGGAACGATTTTAATAATTATTTTTATATAAATGAAATAACACAATTATTAGAAAATAATCAATTAAATATTCCTTCAAATTTACAAGAATTATGGTTAAATATACGTAGAAAAAATCTTCGACGTATATTTGTTACAATGGATATGCATAATGGACAACCTGTTTTAGTTAAAAGTTCAAAAGTATGTGAAATACATAGTAATGGAGATTATCGACAAGCTATAGAAAAAATTGAAATTTTTCCTGATGTATTAATTGTTGATTTAGATGGTGCATTTGATGAAAAAAATACAAAAAAACGATAAATTATTAAGAATTTAACACAAAAATATCATGTTTTTACTGGAGATGGTTTACGTTCATTAAATGATATCGAAGATGTACTTAAATCAAGTGTTCATCGATGTGTTGTAATCGAGTGTAAAATTAAGAAATATTGATAACATGCTCTTAACATTAGTTTATCATGATGTTCTAACATCTCAAAGTCATAAGGCAACGATATCCGTGATAACTGTGTCATTTAAATTCTATACTTTGTCGAATCAATGCAAAGATAAATATAGCATTTATTCAAAAGCTTGTTATATAAATATAGCACATGTGGTCTATTAAATATAGACGTGATTATGCGATACTGAAAACATTGTTGATATACTACTATTTTTTCGTCTTTTACGTTCAATTAAGAGTGAAAACAGTTCTCTTAATATCGATAAATTTCGAAGTATAAATAATAAGTAATTTAGTAACACTAGTTGACTATCCTTATTTCTGCATCATTGTTTTTTTCTTGTTATTTAATTTAACATTTTAGGAACGAAATTTTTCGGAAAAATAAAATTTTTCTTTTTTTTCCTGTATTTTATCATAAATCAACCTAACTATATTTAACATAAACGAGAAAATAAAAGTAAGAAATAATAGAGAACGATTGATTGATTTCTTGTCTTAGAATATTTATTCTATTATTTATTCTTTCTTTCTTCATTAATGTCTTGGCATAAGGAACGCCCTATATTTCTATTCAATATGAATATACAAATACATTCGTGATGACGCCTGATGATTATATGTAATGTGAAAATATTTGTTCCTCATGTGTTTGTATGCATTATAATTAAATGAAATTAATCGTACTTCGATAATTTTATAAAAGGAAATAAATATTTTCTTCATTGATCTCTGTATGAAATTTTAAATAAAGTTCTTTTAGTATATTCACACTATTTAATAGACTAACTCTTCGAATTTATCGATTGAAATCAAGCATATTTTGACGGTAAAAAAGTAGTTTTTCATGATTAGAAACTCAAACTAGCTTTATCTGAAGTTTGTATTATCTTCATCTTACATATATATTATTATAGTGTCTAATAGTCTACAAGTAATATTCACGTTATAATACATTGTATACTGATATTTGTGCAGCTCTCATTTCAAATAAAATCTACATGGAAGATGAAATTAGTATAATAAAAGAGGATATGGAAGAGTACATATCGCTTTATTGACTTTTCTCAATAGATCATTTTGAAATATAAATATTCTATTGTTATTTTTCGTATATTTTAATAATATTTTTAAAAAGTTCAATTTATTGATATATTTGTCACAAATATAAACTGATTACAATGGAACTAAATTCATATGAAAGAATGAAATTTTGTATTTCTTTTTTAACAACATTGAAATAAATAAGAATATCATGTATACGATGTTTTTTTTTGAAAAATATTTTATAAGATATAATGAAACATTTTCATTTGAAACGAAATTCAAATTCTTATTCGTAGTTGCCCTATGTAGATAGTTAATTTTTTCAGAGGAAAATATTTTTATTCATTTTCTTTTCGATTAAATCATATACGAATATAAATGCAAAACAAAAAATTTTAATTTGTGTTTGTATTCTTGAAAGAGAATTGAATCAATTGTTTATTAATACGAATGAGTGTTTGTTTGATTTCTGTTATAATTTCACTATATTCAATATCACCCATAGCATCAAGCATATTCTGAAGAGCTTTAGCAACGCATGATTGCAATAATTTCTTATCGGACAAGCATAGAAATGCATGAGCTTCATCATCATTACAATATTCTTGCATCATATATATTAACAATTTAACTGCTCTCATTCCATCATAAGAACCCACTAAATTATAAAATTGATTTACATCAGCATCTTTCCTATCAAGAATTGATGGTAACGAATTGAATTGTTCTAATGATGGACAAAATTGATCTTTTTTAATCAATTTATTTGGATCAGTACATTTGTTTATAATTTCAGGAAAATTGTCAGATTTACTATAACCGGTATTTAATGCTGTGATCATTAGTGATATGGCTTCTGATCGATCTTTATTTTGACAACAATTATCTATAAATGGACATATTGCAAACGGTTTAGAACTGAGAAATGCAGCAGGTTTTAATGACCAAAATTCTTCTAATAGTAAAGCTATTTCATTTATTGATGTTGGAATATTAAGAGAACCTCCATTTATACCAATGAATAAAATCATAAAATAGACCACAATCATAATTCGACTCGTTAAAAATAGAGAATATTTGTCTTAATACAAATAAAATCGATATTGTATTTATACTTGGAAAGATTATTATATTCAAATAACTCCAAGCAATGAAAGGCAAATGAATAATTCAATATAAGAATTTCTTATTATTTATTTAATTATAAAGAAAGAAAACAAAAATATTTACTATTACTGGAAGCTTCGTTTAACGAGATATATCAGACAATCTTATCAATAGAAATTCTATTCGAGTATTTATCTAGTCTTTTTCATCAAGAGAAAAAAAAACAATAAAATAAATCTTATGTTACATTCAATAAGATAATCAAAATCTAACAAAGTACTTTTATTAGCATCATTATTATCTTATATGAATTAATATAAAATTTTCTTTTTCATTCATTTAATATTGAAACATTTGTTTTTCTGAGCACATTTATACTTCAAAACGTACTTATCAGATGCCTAATGAGTATGATCAGACATTTTTCCATCTAAAAATATATAGATGCAAGAAGATATGCTCAAGACAGAATTTAAATAAAAAAATTGTTTAAATGTATATGAATCTTTTTTAGATAAACAGTTGAATATTTCTTTCTAATGAAAACATATAATGCGGTTGAGATTCATTGAAGTTTCACATTCTATCTTAAAACAAACAATATTTGATTACAGAAGAACATAGTAAACAAAGAAATTAATGATATCGTAATATTTTTATTAACAGTGAATGAAATTACATACATGGTTGTTTTTTAGAGATGTCTTTTTCACAAGTTGAAAAATTTTTTGCTGATTTTTATTTTTATATGTGTATCCAAATGTGATCTTGCCATGCAATAAAATTCGTAAATTTTCCCGCCGCGCAGCTCCTGAAAAAGCGATATTTCGAAATAAAATCTCCTTTCTTTATTATTGAAATAGTCGAATATTTTAAGAAAGGTGTTTTTTGTACGCATGACAAGACAACATCTATAATATTTCAACCTGAAAAGAAATCTTTTTTATTTTTTTTTTAGTTTTGTATATTTCTCAAAAATGGCTCGCCGAAGCGAGCTGAAAATTTTTCTACAAATACTTCTACCAAATTGAGGTGCGTGTTTTTTTCTTTCTTTGAAATCTTGTTTCTTTAAAACTTAGCAGACTTTATAAAATCTAAGGTTTTTGCCAATTAGTCACTAGTTGCTACACGAAAAGTTTCAGCTCAAAATAATGAAATCTCAAGTTTTGCGAAGGGGGAAAATTTTGGTTATTTTAGAGTCTTGGAAATCTAAAATGAGGCATCTGGGAATTTTATGTCTATGGCAACTTTTGCTCTACTCATTAAGTTCTCTCTACTCTGAGAGTTTTAAAAATTTTCGTCCAACCGTTCTTGAGAAACTCCGAATTAGACTAATTCATTTTTTCTTTTGTCTTTAGTAGAAATAAACTTCTTCAGAAATTTTAACCCCTTGAGAGCGAAATTATGTTTTAATCGAAAATTAGTTTTTCACTCGTTTTATTTTATTTGGCTGAAAAAGAATTACATAAATTTCGAAGTCACGTTTATTTCTGTGGTTTCAGGATATGAAGATCAAGACTCGACTTCGTCATTTTCTATATATATCTTAGACATATGAATATCGTCTAACATGCTGAAAACCTATTTTGAATATGCCAGTATGTATCCACAAGACTTCAAGATTAAAAACATCACTGTTGAATAATTGCAACATTTACAATGTATAGATACTACATTGATTATGACCATTTTTAAGGGTGAAGGTGCCTCTATTGTGATTGCAATATCTCAAGAATACAAGTTTTAGGAACTGAAATTTTAGGCGTTTTCTCACCTCAGTTGAGGCTATATAGAAGCAAAGTTTCATTGAGATCCGTGATATCGATTGAGCACGTGGTCTTTGTTTTGGTCGTATCTTTCATGCAACGCCTCGTAAGTGGTAATTTTGTGGATCCTCTCTTAGATGATAAACGACATTTTCGATATAAAATAAATGAACAAGAATATTATGAAATAAACTAATCATTCATTTTTATTCGAACTTTACTTGAGAAGAACAAAAACAAATGCGCTTCTTGTTCATATTCATATTGTATCATACCATGTGACCAATAAAACCAATAGAAAGAGACAAATCATAGCCGTTATTGTCATTGTTTCATATTTTATCATTATATTCATGCATTTGCATTTCTGACATATATAACTAATCATTCAACCAAAAAAAATATATTCTGCTACTATATACTTATAATTACCTTTATAAAAGGAAAAAGTGAAGCTACACATATAGAAAATAAAACAAAAATATAATTGAACGCGATACATATATTTCAGCATATTTCATCGATGTCTGACGAAACTAATCCATCTGTAAGTATCATATGTGAGTAACAAAGGATATGTCACATAAGAAAATATATAAAGCAATCTAAAAATCTGTTAATTAATATAGAAATAAATTATACAAATCTTATTTTGTGATATATTATGTTTTGAAACGACTACTTTCTCTTTTGATTCAAGATCGCACAATATACTTCCGAAAGATGTATACATTGTTGAAAACCATAAACTGTAATAACAAGCACCAGAGTCTAGTGATCACTCCGTTGCTGGGTCCTACATGTATATCGTGTGACAAAGCGAAAAGAGCGTAGCATGATATTAATGCAATACCTCGAATTAAACTATATTGAACTGGTCTCAGATTTTGTAATACAATTTTTAGTTTTTCAAAATAGAAATACATCGTTCTAGGATACTTAGTGTACAATAAGTGTTTTTCTCTACCACATTTCCATCGAGTAGTTTTAAATCGGCTGAAACATTTAGGATTTATAGCTCACTATAATATACTAATTTTCAGTACCATTAAACTTGAAAGTTGAATGTAACTATTCAAGTATTACTTTCCACTTCCACCTCTGTGCACCATTTCAGGATATTCTTTTCAACCACACTATACTGCATCCCCTCAGAGTGTCTTTCAGCTTCATCAAGTGTTCAATAATTGGATACTTGATTTCAAATTTCAAGTTAAACATATATGAACTAACCGAAATATGAGAAATTACACATTCATCGAAACAACATATATATTGACGAAGTTATCGAATGCTCTCTCCTTCTCTCTTTTCTGAAGGTAATATACAAAATAGATGCATTCAAACTTCATGATGTACCTGAGTGCTAAATCAATTTTCATAATAAACGTTCAGTTAAGATATTCATTTATCAATTTTTGATCATTTTAACTTCTTAACATTCCATACAGGCACTCACCACGCTAAACCTTCGAGGGAATCAAATTGATTCAGAAAAGGCACGATTGTTTGCCATTACTCTACAAAATAACCAGGTAACATTATTCTTCCTGTCTTCTTAATGCTTTCGTTCTATCATCCATTCATCCATCATGACATTCGGACATACACCACGGTAGATCTCTCCTGCAATTCTATCGCCGCACAAGCAACAAAATATTTTGCCGATGTTCTGATAAAAGATCAGGTAACATTTCTCTTTCTCTTTCTCAACCTATCTTATCCTATCATTGTCTCATACAGACAATTACCACATTGAACCTCAATAACAATGAAATTGATCATCAAGCAGCACAACATCTTGCTGATGTATTACGACAAAATAAAGTAATATTACTTCCTCCACTCAATCTTCTCATCTTATCACTTACTCACTCACTGTAACATACAGACACTCACTACACTGTACATCAATAAAAATAGAATCAATGCACAAGGATCAGAGCATCTTGCCAAAGCACTACAACACAATAAAGTAAAATAAATGTTTCGTTTCTAAAAACCTTCTCTTATCTCTGATACACTATTTTATACAGATACTCACTACATTGGACCTCTCTTAGAATAAGATTGGCGATAAAGGAGCTGAATATCTTGTCAATGGTCTACAAAAAAATACAGTAATATTATTCTTTCGATCTAATGTTCTTAAATTACCACTCATCCACTATTTCATACAGACACTTGCCACAATAAATCTCCGTTATAATGAAATCGGTGATAAAGGCGTAGAACATCTAACCAAGTTTTTGCAACGAAACAACGTAACATTCCTTTTCTTCATATCAACCTTCTTCTCTTAATACAAATCACTCACTTACTCATTATTTTATATAAACACTCATCATATGGAACTTAGGACGCAATGAAATTCGTGCTCAAGGAGCAGAAGCGCTTGCTAACGCTCTACAACAAAACGAAGTAACATTCTTTTTATGATAGGAATGGCAGTCAAAGCATGGAACATTTTGCTAATGCTCTAAAACAAACTAAGGTAATATTATCTCTCCTATCTAATTTTCTTAACTTATTATTCATTTGCTATCTCATACAGACACTCTCTATACTGAAACTCTATAGGAGCGGCATCGGAAGTCTCGGAGCAGAACATCTTGCCAATGCTCTACGACGAAATACAGTAACGTTATCACTCCCATCTAACGTTCATAACTTATCATCCATTTACTATCTCATGCAGACACTCACAACGCTAAACCTTTGTAACAATTGGATTTTTGATACAGGAGCAAAACATTTTGTTAATGCTCTACAACAAAATAAAGTAACATTATCACTCTTCTCTTTCCCATTCTCACATTCTATAATTCACTCAACTATTTATGTCATTCTCAGACACTCGTTGCAATAGATCTCTCCCACAATGACATTAATTCACCATTAGTACAAGATCTTGCCAATGCTCGTAAATATGAAGTAATAACATAATTTCTTTCCTCTTCCACAATGTTCTCATTCTGTCGCTAACTCACTATTTTATACAGACACCTCCTATATTGGAGCCTCAGGACACCAGTTCCTGGTGAAACATGTAAGATGTCACGGAAACAACGAACAATAATTAACGACTGGAAGTTTCTTTCTAATTTTTGATATGGCAAACTAACATTTTTTATAACTACATTCATTTTTTTCATAAATATCATTCTTATTTTAACATACATTAACGACATTATTTTATTGAATCAGTATTTTTGCTCAATAAAAAATAATCTTTCTAATCAGTTAATATTTCGGAAAACTGAGTAATTAATTTTAAAACATGTAATATTTAATTATGTCGGAATTAGTGTCGACTAGACCCTTACAAGTTCAGTATTAGTTTAGTTCTGACGAACTGGTCGCTAAACAAGTAACCTCTGGCAAATCCAACAAGTTGATCAAATATTATTTAGAAATATTCATCAAGATTTCTAGCGATGTTTAACCCTTAAAAGTCGAAGCAGGTTCCTATGACAATATGGAAGAATCAATAACTAAAACAGAGCTTTTGCACCCTCAATATGATTATACCATAATGGGAACAGAAAGTCCATTAGAATGGACATTCGGTCTTAACGGGTCAACAATTTTTTCTGCTGTTAGTTAATTTGAAAAGAGTTTTTTTCATCGAATCACCGTTTCGATTTTGTTTTCGACACGAAAATGATCAATCGAAGTGATATTTCATAGTTTTTCTATATCTATGCCTTTTTTATTGCGTTAGAATGCTTGTTCATGGGGTCTTTGAACGGTCATTGGATCAATAACCACGAGAAGAAAGGGATGATCAAATATGTGCATTACTGATTCTGCTATATCGAAGAAGCAGCTGATCAATGCTGTTTTAGAGCCAGAGTAGTGTGGTTCCGAAGGACGTGGAATCAAAGCTGAATAATTGTTTCTACCCTCAAATAAGAAGAACCTAGTGATCATCGAAGATTTTCGACGATTGAATTAAAAAGATGGTCTTTCCTTTGACTCCTCAATAACGTCGTACCGTCCTACGATGGGAAATAAACAAAAATCGCTTAAGTTTCATCTTAGAAATGTTTATACTTTTCACGTGTTTTAGTCTGTTATGACCGAAAGTCCATTCTAATGGACATTTTCTTTACAGTGCTGTAGCCTAGCAGTAGATCAATCCAAAGTTCATAGGATAGTTTCATGCTATAGTGTAGTGGTTCGTCTAGTGAAATTGGTCAAAAACAGATATTTTAATCCAATATTCATGAACAGAGAAAGGTTACAAAGTAAAAAAATGACATCCAAGAAACCAGACACCTTGAAAGCTCTATTGTTTAGTCTCACAATCACTTGGAATGATTTTTTTTCTCCCTCTATGACCTATGAAGTTTGTTAAATCTAGAAAACCACTGGTTTTTGTAGAAATACTTTTCAAACGCTTTTTATTGCAATTATCGCAATGTCCACTGGAGTGGACATTCGGCTTTTAAGGAGTAATAGTGAAAAAAAGTTGTTGATCAGATGGAAAGGAAAATTTTCAGAATACATTATTCTAATTGGAAATTCGATTTTATGTACAAATAAAGAAATGAATTATACTTTAATTCGTCAAACTACGAGATCTTTA
>JAJEKB010021555.1:216869-243552 GCA_022393335.1 Macrotrachela quadricornifera | reverse complement strand
GACTTGGTAACCCGTACGTACGACAACAATCGAGAAGATACACAATAACGAAAGGATCCTTAGAAGACATCAATTCAAGAGCTCGTTGCGCATTCGTAGCTCGATATTTTAAATCATCGAGATTTATAATGCGATCATCATCACACGGTATCAGATAGTTCTGATCTTTCCATTGTACGCCATGTCCAGCAAAGAAAAAGAGGACAAAATCGCCTGGCCCAACGCATTTGATAAAACTTTCGATTTCTCTTTCCATATTTTCATAATTGAGGTTCGTTTTTGTTGTCAGAGAAAAACCAACTGTTCTCAGTTGAACACTCAAATCGTTAGCATCATTAACACAATTGGAGAGTGGAAATTTGGTATAGTTATTGTTTCCTATCAAAAGAGCAATCTTCCGTCGCTCAGAACTCACAGGAGCCGATGCAGACATTTTGGACTGCTGGTATCTTAAAGAAAATAGGAATGAAAAAGTAAATTATTGTCATCTTTGGCAATAACAACAAGACAGCACTAAAAAAACGAGCGTCTGATTGGACAGTCAGTATGATAAACATACAATATAAACAAGATATCGTACGAAATACGATTTTACCTAAAGTGAATGGATTGCATAAAAATACAAGTAATTTTCACAATTTTTGAAGATTTTTATTTGCATAAATTAGAATAAAACAACTTTTGATTCTCAAAAAATCATTTTCATCTTGTTGGTAAATTCTCACACACATCTCCGCAAGTTACACTTACTTCTTTGACAGTCGACTGAAAAGCCATTTCCGTTTCTATAGAAACCTCAAAACTATGAAAGAAAATTTTATTTCTGTCTCTAAAACTTTTGAACTCCCAAGAACTATTTAAAGCTTCGTAAAATTACCGAATCTTTTTATTCTTGACTCTTAATACACGTAAAGTTTGACATGAAGATCATTAAGACCTTAATATCAAACATATTTACATTAGATGCATATGCAGTAAAGCGTTTTATTTATCTTGACTCAGAATGAGCTGCATACAATGGAGTTTAAACAACTCTAAATAAGTTGGAAGTGTTATTGTTCGATTCTAATATTTTCCTACATCACTCATAAATCAAAAGAAAATTGTAATATGATTTAAATTTCTATTATTTCTAGAGATATCGGAGAGATATAAGCGATTTTTACGGTACCTATGTAGTTAATTTATAAAATAATGGATATTATAATACATTATTTTGGCAATGGAAAAACCAGTTGTAATTACTTAATAATGCAATTTCCCGCATAAACCTATACATTAGGTCTTGTTGAACGAATTCTATATCTGCTGTTTCACAGTGACCCGACTCAGTCGGTTACTTTCTAGTGGATCAATATTATTTATACTGTTTTCCATTGAAATTCACATACTGCATTTGCTAAATACCAGTCGGATGTGCAAAGTAAAAAGCGATTCGATCTAATTGAAAAGATCTGTTCGTATTCGACGTGATTCGGGACTACCTAGTATCAGGGAATCATCGGGATTCGCCTAGTAAATGATACTTAGTTTCATGATAAAACTCTTTCAATTACTTGTATTAGCTGTTTCATTCATAGAGCCTTATCCCTTCGGGCAACTTAGGTCTGATCGGAATCTACTTCCCAAGTCGAAGATTCTTGTCTCCATATACGATCCAAACGTGTTAGAAACAATTATTATTCCCGTCATTTCCGTCTGTTTCCTGCGGGATAAATGCCGAAATCGACCGAAAAAAACATGGAAGGCAAAAGCAGTATTCCAAAACGAAAAGCTGTCGCTCTCAATTGTCATCTCCCATGCATTTCTAATCCTTCGTCATGGAAATTCGATATGAACTACAATATATTCTACCCAAAAAAACAAACAAAATCAACGGAAATAACCCTGAAGCTAGACCAGACCCAACCAAAATCGAATATATCCCATTTGCCTCATATTGTAATGCCCTGAATCACTTTCTACATCATGTTCCCATCTGAGAACAATTAACCTTTTCGAGACTGGTGACACTTTAAAGTGTCATTGAAATTTCACATGATCTGACGTCTGAGAATTCGAAGTTCTTTTCGTATCTCTTCGAAGTAAACGTTGCGTCTGCTTTTTTACACATTTGCGTAATGACCTATATCTTCTTTACTTGCGATTATGAGGATTTTTCGTTATTGTCGATATGATTATATGAATTCTTACGCTGTGTACGAGATGAAACACGAGACGCATCCCCAACTTTCAGAGTTTTGTCTGCAATCTACTCGAAAGCTCACTCAAGAGTAGAAATCAAGTAGTCACGTATGAAAGGCAGACCATCAACCAATTGGCCACTATGCCTCACTGCTCGTCATTTCATCGCTTTCATCTTCGGAAATCATGTCAAAAAATATGACTTCGTTAGCACCAGTGAGTATGATACGACTTGTCCAGACGTAACAATGACATTTTTGACACACTATTTTTTAATACTTTCTTGAACTAGAATATCTGGAAAGTTCATTCACTCGCCATTTCACCAAGCTCATCGTACTCTACTTATACTACAAAAAATGAATAGTTTTAGCTGAACTCTCAAGTCTCTAGAAAGCTTTTTCGATCGCGTAGCACTGTGACATAAAAGAATCTTCAATTTCGAGTACTCTTCTTAAAGTTCTGATTTCCTGCGAATGTCACTGTCCAAATTAAATACTACAAGAGTACATAGAGGTATCCAAAAGTAGTGGCAACGACATTTCAGTATCGCATATTAAGATTGATAAAAGTTCCTTTTTTATACAGGATGACAGAGAAAAAAATGCTCTATCTTTCTATGCTATTTGATCACTATTGAATTAATATCGTAATGATAAAATTTGGATAAGAACTATTTTTGTTGAATGCCAGTTCGTTACAGTAGACTACAACGGGTGCGGTATAGAATGTGAAGTTCTTTTGCATTTCATTTTACCATTATTGAATATGTTGTATTGATAAAAAAAAAAGGAATATACCACAAGATGTAGTATGAAAAGTTCTAAAACTTCCACTAAACTGCTTATTTCTAAGTGCATATTTTGCTCTTAAAAAGGAACGAAAGTCTGAGTGGCCAAAATTTTGACGTTACAAAACGAGATTTTCTTTTTAGAGAAAGACGTATACATTTTATCCTATCGTATTTTTGTAGTTTTCTTTGTAAAATGGAGAGTTTTTCACGCTGCATCTTGTAACGTATTCCGTTTTTTAACTGAAACATATCTAGTAATAAGAAGATGAGATAGGATGAAATGTATATACTTTTTATCTTAGCGAAAATCTCGTTTTCGTCATACCGAAATTTGGTTGCTCAGAATTTTGTACATTTCGAAGACAAAAATTGTTTTTAGAAAGTAAGCGACTCAGTGGAAATTGTAAAACTATTCACGCTGCATCTTGTGGTATATTTCTTTTTTTGATACAACGCATTAAATAATAATAAAGCGAAATACAAAAGTGACATATTCGTTATGGTCTACTGTAACGAACTAGCATTCAACAAAAATAGTTCTTATCCAAATTTTATCATTACGATATTAATTCAATAGTGATCAAATAGCATAGAAAGATAGAGCATTTTTTCCTCTGTCATCCTGTATAAAAAAGGAACTTTTATCAAGCTTAGTATGCGGTACTAAGATGTTGTTGCCACTAATTTTGGATATCCCTATGTAATAATTGTGAACAGAGAGCATTTATTTGTTGTAGTCATTGGTGACGAATATTGTGTTTCAAACATTTTTCACCGCGTATCATTTTCATTGATTGCGTTCCTGATATATTTTTCGAATAAAACGAGTGAGATGATAAAATGGTATTGTATGCAACTCAAAACACCTAAATCATATAGCTTTCTTACACAACTTCGATTGGGTAAGTCCTATTATGTAAATAATATTTCCGTGCACAAAAACATCCTTGAGAATATAAAGAGTAGTGTTGCTCTCAATAGTTTTGAATGTTATATGTGAGAATCAGTGACTCAAAGTATTACAAACAGTTTTTTAAAATGATATATCTGTGAGAATGTTATGCTTAAAATTTCGATATTTCCAGTATCATCCTGTACAAATAAAACTTACCAATTTTATCATTTGGGGTCTATGGGCATAAACGAAACATACCACAAGAATCAGTTCGTCAAGCTCTACAAACTGGTATATATCCCATTCAAAATTGAGACTGACACTTAGGGATGTTGCCTCGTGAGAATGTCTTTATTGTGAGTTAAATATCTCAACAAAGGAAAGGTTTCAGATACTGAAATTGAAAGCGTTTTATATCTCACTTAAGGCTACATATTGGTAAAATTCCATTCATATCCAACAGATCGATTGAGCACATCTTCTGCTATTTAGATTGTTTCTATCGCGCAATGTTTCCTCACAATGAAGATGTTTGTGTAGTCAGTCAAATCCACTAGATATATTTGGGTCAAATTAAAGCTATCAAGGCTAGTCTAACAAATTTAAAGTGTTACGTGCTTCTAGTGTACATAGAGTAAAGTCACTTGATTTTTAAATTATTTGAAATTTTGATATAAGAATGAATTAGGCAAAGTATTCTCCAGTATTATATGGACAAAACATGGTGTTGTTTGGGTAATATGAAAGAGAATCCTTATGAACCCCATAATTAGCCCAAATAACACTATGTTTTGCCCATATAATATTGGAGAATACGTAGCCTAACTCATTCTTATATCAAAATTCCACATAATTTGAAATTCAAGTAACTTTATTCGGAGCGCTCCGAAAGGACGTAATATTTTAAAATTGTTAGATTGGCGATGAAAACATTAATTATCGGAATATGTCGGGTCGATTAAACTGATAACATAAATATCTCAATTACAAGTGCAACCAGAAGAGGTCCATGTCTCCTAATCACACATTCTAAGATGTTCGAAAAAATGCTTCTTTTTAGAGCAAGATGTTCCGACCAAAACAAATCTAATGTCTTAACTGTCCGTAACGGCTTCTCCTAAGGAAGTAGTCTAAACACCTATATCTACATAGTATATTATATTGATTTAATCTCTTATGTAGGAGCATACTCAAATCATCTATTTGCAGATGATCTTAACGTTCTCATTATATCTTTCATCCAAAAATCTCTCCCTTCCCTAATTCAACAGTTAGAGAACGAAGGTAGTAAAATCTGGGATAGAATAGCAAACTATTGAAGCCTCTGGCAAAAACCACTTAACATGGATTAAACAGTAGCACACGTTTTCTATTCATACATTAGAAAGCTGATAGTTGATACTTACATGTTAGGCCAGAAGATTGCGTCACTTAATTCTTTCAAAGATTTTGTGTTTGTTTAGGGCAGAAAAAATTCGTTAAAACTCACCTTGCACTGATGTCTTAAGAATATTCAAAGATCTCCGTGCAAATTAAAGTGACTACGAAACGATAGAACGTTGTTTAAAAACGTATTAAAATGTTTCGCTGCCTACCCTCTCTGTCACTTTGATTCGTTTTTTCCCTTTTTTTTCTTTCTTCCTAAAACTCAGTTAGAAGCATTTACGAGAGAGCCTTCTCAAGTGTCACTCTCCGTTTGGTTTATATTTTACCTATAGGTAGGACTCAGCGTAAATAAGAGCCCAAAAAGGGTTCGTGTCCGAGATCTTTTGTTGTTGAGATATTGCGTTTTTCAAGATATTTGGACAAATCACTGCTGTGATCTTCTCTGAAACATCGGAAAAAGACATTTTCGAATTTCGACTTGAAACCTTGTACAGATAGAGATCTCAATGAGAGTTGAAATTCGAAAATGAGTTTTTCTGATGTTTCTGAGTGAAACCACGGCAACGACTTATCCCAATACCTTAAAAACGCAACATCTCAACAACAACAGGCTTTGGGCACGAACCCTTTTAGGATTCTTATCTACACTATACGTCCTACCTATAGGCAAAACATGAGCATAAGCAGAGGGTGACTTTTGGGGAGGTCCCCTCGTTAGAAGAAATTTTACAGTAGCTCTTCGTCTAGTGCATCTTGGTCCATATGTAAGTTCAGAGGATCGTTTTTCGCTTACTCGTGAAGGTCCACTCGAAAATGACGTTAAACGGTATATTTCTAAGCGATTAAAAAAGTGTTTATTCATCAGATTTTTAGGCTCATCACTATTCCTAGAAGACTGTTTTTGGAACATATATCATAAACAGGCGAAAGATAGTTTTGATCATTTCTTTTTGAAGAGGAAAGTTAAGAAATTAAAGGCCAAACACTTTCCGCTCTTCACAGACTTGCTAGAATTTCTTAACCAGCGGACAAGGTTTCTTCGTAGAGTTGTACCTTCCGCCATAGCTATAATTAGGCAATGACCAGTCAATTCTTTAGTGAAGCATTGGAAACCTATCGTCTACTCTCCTATCAATCTTTTCTTCGCTATCTAATGCATTTCTTTCTTTCTTTCCACTTTATATTATTTTATCAAAGGTACCGGTTTTTCTACCTCCCTCACCCTCACCCTTCACCCTCCACTGTAAGCACTTACGAGTGCTGCAATAAAAAAGCATAGTTAAAAAAGAGACACATGAATCAGAAGAGAGGTATTTTCATTGAACGTAGTTTAGAAATTTATGGGTGACTTACCAGTATCAGATGACAAATACTTATATTTTACAGAAACTTTTCGATTACTTGCTTCTCATGGCTCGCGTGGTAGACAATGATAATTGCCCATTGGTATGTATGTTTTTTCTTCGAAAGAGAAAAGTAAGCAAAAGAATTGCAACATATATTCATCAGACTTTATCTGGTTGATGCTGTCTTGAAGCACTTTTCTCTATCCTTATCATTAGTGATAATGTTGTGTAAAGTTTCAGTGCTTTTATTATAGAGGCAGTTGAAAAAAACCAAGTATAGTGACGCACAAACAATTGAGTATTACTAAAAGATCACACTATATCATGGTAAATTTTCTCTATTGCGCATAAAATCAAAATTATGTTTGCAAACTCTCCGAGCAATTATGGCAAAGTAGTCTTGAATGCAGTGTTCGACCGTATTAGACAAACAAATTCTTTCTAGATCGAGTCCACTGCAAAAAAACACAACAGTATGCCAGTAAAGCAATTTTATTTGATGAACATATGACATTATTTGTATATGAAAAATTTGATATTCATGACTCTTTGCATTATCACGCTAAAGGCGAACGTAACTTATGCTTATTTCTTTGAAAATGCTGAAATTATGAATAGGCTCGAATAACTCACGTACATCAGGAAAGGTGTACAGTGTAGTAAAAAGAATTAGTCACTCACAGCAAGAAACTGATGGTAAACATCAACTAGATGAATGTAACCTTCAATGCTAATAACTTGCTTGTATTGGATCAGAGTTCCTGAGATCACCAATATGTTCATGATTTAATATCCATCAATGATGAAATAAGATGGTTCGTTTCTAGTGACATCAAATTTTATGCAGTTAGAATCGAAAGCAAAATATCAGAATCAAGCTTGACTTGACTTGGATAACGGTTCTAATAAATGAGTTTTGTATAATAGTACTCACAATGAAGCAGTATATTCGATTGATCAGATGAACTATAATTTATCGAAATATTGACATATCTTGCATGATCATGATATTAGCTGTTTGTCGCACCTTAATATGCTCAAAATCTTTGTAAAATCATTTCTTACCGGTAGCGGACAGTATCTAGCCATTTTACAAACCGTATGAATCCTAAGCGCTTCTCAGATTAAATCAAATACCGACTGAAGCAGAAAAAATATCGGATCCCATCTGAAATTAGATGTATAGCCTTTTTCATTTCAAATTGGCTTCTGAGGAAAAATCGACTCGATTCTATAGAAATGTCGAGAGCCAGATGATCCAGAAAAAGCGGCACGTTTGAAGACTTATGACACCACAAAGATTCAGGATTCTCGAGAGTATGACAGGCTAAATATTTGATAGAAATCGATCTTTTCACAAAAAGTCAAAAAACCTGCCTTTCTCGATCCAAAAACCTCAATTTTTCGTTTTTGATTTTTTCGGCTGTACATATGCTGCTAAGAGTTGTTTATCGATTGAATACATTTTGAGAATACAAATACAGCTTTGAAGCTAAGAGAACGAAAAAGTACAACGCTCTCTACATAAAATTTATAAGAATGTATCAAAACTATTTTTTTTTTCTTTTAAAGTTTTCTACAAATTTGGTTTTCGCTTGATAATTTTTAGTATCGGCTCTATTTGAGATACCACGCATGCGATTGGCCTGAAACTTTGTCTGCAAGCACTAAATAGTATTTTGTATGCCTACTTTTATCTTTGGGCAAATATTGTACTGTTGATTTTTCGCGGATTTTACAAAAAAAATCAACAGAAAAGATATGCATTTCTAAGGGTGCTCTCAATATTTTGCGCTTTTTATGCAAATGGACTGAAATAAAAAAATACTAAAAACAGTACACACCTCAAAAGGATCCTAGAATCTGTGCAAAAATCTTAGGACTGCCCGGCGTAAGACAGTTAAGAGAGTGGGATGATAAGAGAGGTCGTTATTAGTGTTTGTGACTTCAATATTTTCCGAAGGAAACATTTACGAACATTGAGCCTTTGGCAACATTTGCTCTAGTCATAGGCATCTATCTACCCGGCAAATTTCCAAATATTCTGATGAAGCACTCTCAAAAAGTGCCGGAAGCGCTGGGTTCATTTAAGTCTTCTGTGCTGACCTTCTGCGAGAAATCTGACAGATAACACATTGATTTTCTGTGAGGAATTTGGCAGACGGTACATCAAGTTTTTTGCAAGAGGATTGATTAATAGTATCGATATTCTATAAAAAATCCAGCAGATACACATCGAGGAGGGTGAAATCAGTTACCATAATACTAATGCTCATTCCAAAAGAAAAGGGCGTGTGTGTATTTTTGGAATGACTTTTGATAGGAATTATATGGAACTCGTCGAGTTGTATAAGACACACTGCTGAATTGCTTAAGCACAGACTAATAAGCGAATCTTCGGTTGAAAAGTCGATGGCGTCTTGGATTCAAAACTTTCAAACAAAAACAGTAGTGCATTATGTTAGAAAATATATATATGGTTTGTAGAAACATATTGTCATAATAATGATGAAGATCTATCTAAACATTTAAGGCAATCATACACTATTATTGTAATGATAGATGACGCACTCTTATTGTCTGTAGGCAATGCTTAAAGGAAACCAATGAGTTGTGAGAAAATATGGACACATCAATGGAGAGGTACAAGAAATTGTGTAATGGTGAATGGATTGATCAGGAGAACCGCACAATGCATAGACAATAAATGTACGAGAAGTGCAAATTTTTCTGATTACTTGTTTTTTTCTTACACTCTTCTCTAATTTGAGTTTAAATTATAGTAAATGTAAGTATTCGGCTTGCTTAAATTTTTTTTGTGAGTTTTAATGTATTTACAAGTAGCAATTTCATATAAGAAGATTTATTCTGTTTTTGTGAGCCAATAGAATTCAGTATCCTCCTATGGCGGCGTTTATATTTTCCTTAATTCATTAAATTTCTCTTGAAGAATGTTGAGTTGATTTAAGAAGAAATGATGATAGATGAGACAATTCAAAATTATCTATTTGAGTTAATGTTGAATGCACAATTTTAGTACATAGGCAATTTTCAATGATAGATAGAGGAAAAGAACATATTTGCTAAGAATTAATTGTTTTTCTTATAAACTATTGATTTTAGGTTGGTCTCTAGGAACGTATCAAAATTTTGACGAGAATGGTACGAGCTTTTATCATAAGATTATCAATATTCGTCATATTGTTAGACAATGTTGCCGGATTGAATCTGACTGAATATCTTACGGCTGTAGAATATTTAATGCTTAATAAAGATTTTGTAGAAGAATATTCCATATGGTCGAGGAATCTATTTTCTCAGCCTTATTATCAATATGGTTGGTCTCCTGAACCATTTCCTTGTTCAATAGAAGGGATGCGAAGTTCAGAAGTTCCAACATCAGTCCATGCTCTGCGACCAGGTGATATTCAATGTGTTGCAGCTTTAGGTGATAGTTTAACAGCTGGTCTGGGTGCTAAAGCTATTACATCCATCGGTATTCTTTTAGAGAATCGAGGTAAATTCCCATTTCTTTTTTCATTTATGCTAAAGTTTTTTTATTTAAAGGTGTTGCTTGGTCGATTGGTGGTGATCATACATATCAGAAAATATTGACATTGCCGAATGTTCTTCGCCTGTATAATTCAAAATTAAAAGGTTTCTCTACAAAAACTTCAATATCATTTCTTAATAGTCAAAATGCAAAATACAGTGGACTCAATGTCGGTTAGTATTGATTTTTTTTTCTTATTGTGATTATTTTAATTGATCTAAACTGTTTTTCTTTCAGCAAAAACAGGTGCTCGTTCATATCATATGGTAGATCAAGCTGATCTTCTTTTAGATCGATTAAAGAATAAGAAATTATGTGAGTGGAATAATGATTGGAAGCTTATTACATTTTTTATCGGAGTATATTTAATATTTTTTTCGTTTATATTTTGACAACTGAACATCTTAGGGAAATGATTTATGCGATTTCTGTACTGATATGAAAAAACATGATCCAGCAAATTTTGTCAGTTGGGTGCGTGATACACTCGATCGATTGTATAATACCAGTCTACCTCGTACATTAATCAATCTTGTACTTATACCTGATATTCGTTCTACAAAAGAACTTGCGCAAGGCAATTTTATTTGTGGACTTCTATATAAATATACATGTCCATGCGCAGCGTACCCGACTGAAGAACAAGAAAGAACCTTAACTGAATGGATTCCACAATATCAACAAGGTCTTATCGATCTAGTTAATACAGGTCGTTATGATAATCGTGATGATTTCACTGTTGTTGTTCAACCATTTTTCAGTGAAACTGTACTTCCTCGAACAGACGATGACATTGATTTTAGTTATTTTGCTCCTGATTGTTTTCATTTAAGCGGTAAATTTCATTTTCTAATATACTTGATTTTAATTTTGTTATATTTCAGGTAAGGGTCATTCAGTTGCAGCATTATCACTTTGGAATAATATGTTTGAACCAATTGGAAGAAAAAGAACATCATGGCATCAGGGTGAACCATTTGAATGTCCTACACCAGATCATCCTTTCATTTATACATCGAAAAATTCCATGACAACATCGATTCATAATCAACGTTGAACAATCAATATCCATTAAAACTTATTCTATAATTTTTTCATTGTATATTTTGTTTAAAATTGAATAAAAAAAATCAATTAGATTACAATATGAACAAAAGTTGAGTTCTTATCATAGTAAAATAGTCCGAACTGTTCTCTGTAATAGTATGTTTATAGTTTTTCGAATAACAAAAAGATTTTAATAATACAATCGTACTCTGAAATACTTTCATCACATGATAAGCAGTCATAGAAGCAAGCAGCGAACTACATAATATGTTATGCGAATATCGACAGATGTTCTTCACTGCGATGTAAGTGTGAAGAAACGACTTTCATTTATATATTTGTACGACATTTGACAGTGAAATGGATTATTATTTATTAATGTTGCTTCTTCGTATTAATTCATATGGATGGATGGTTGTTAATGCTCGAATTAACAACGACACATCTGATTCACTATGGTCTACAGATCAAGGCAATTCTCAAAATACGTATCATATTGAACCATCTATGCCAACTAATTATACTCAGAAGCCATGGATCTATGAATATAACTTAACATCACAAGATCTCACTCAATTTGGTTTAGGTGCTGGTATTAATGGTGATATTTACTTTTTCTTAAGTCTATCAAGATATCATAGAGGTAAATTATTGTTTCTTTTCACAAAAAATTGTTCGATTGTATTGATTTCAGAGATAATTTTATAGCAGAAAAAACCAACTATAAATTAATAATGATAATATTTTTTAATTGTAGCTGATTTTCTAATTTGTCTTACTTCAAATGGTATTGTTCGTTGGAAACTGTATTTGGAGCCCGTACCAGACATGTTGCCAGTTGGTGTTTCTAACATTGTTTCCGATTCACAAGGAGTACTATTCTATACCGTCTCATGGACAGGCGATGAATCTTATACAGCAAAAATTTGTCGAATCACAGAGGGTCAAACACCACATCCTATTCAAGAATGCGTCGAAAACTATCAACTATACAATGATATTACTACTCCATTGTTGTTGAATGAAAAGTATGATCTTTTAGTAACGGCTGTAGCCGATAATGACTTTGAATCAGTACCAGCTGTTTTAAATAGAAAGACACTAGCTATAGAATGGATAAATAGACATTTCTTCGGTGCTGGTATGAGTGGACATTATCGATGTGATATAAATACAGGTGATATATTATGGATAGGTGGTGATCGTAATCTATTAAAATTTAATCATAATGGCAAGAATCTTATCAACAATTATACACAACTGAATGATGATGGCATAAATTTTGTTTTAGACAAACAAAAGCAAATAATTATACGACCATGGCAAAATATGACTGATTTACCATGGAAGTATGTTGTATCATCCTATGATGTATCAACACGAGAAATTAAACTACGTTGGAATTGGCATCCACCCTCATTGATTGTTGCAAATGATGATATGACAACACCTACTATAGATGACAATGGAACAGTTTATATGTCTAGTATGCCTCTCGTATTTGCTATTGACAATATGGGGAAAACATTATGGACAAGTGAATTGGCAACATCCAGTGAAATGAAAACATATCAATTAATTTCTTTTTGCATTGCAATGAATTTAAAACGACGTACTCTTTACATAGTATCTGGTTCTCCAATTTATCAAAAATCCAAATTTCTCTATTTTATCACTGCTGTCAATATGGATACTGGGAAGGTGATTAAACGTATTGATGTTAATGTAGGAAGTAAAAAATATGTTATACCACTATGTCCAATCTTAAATGGTGACGAAATGTTCTACTTTGCATGGCTAACTGGACAGTATCCAGATTCTGTACCATTCAAAATAACTGGCATCAAGCAAGTCTAAGCATCAGACAACAGAATCAGACAAAAAGACATATTTGAATGAATGTCTATAACACTTACCAACTAGACTCATATCCCAAGCTATTTTATTCTAGTAACAGAATATAGTTGAAAGTATATTCAAGTAAAGCAAATAATTTCGGATAAATAATACTAACAAAACTCTTTTTGTTAGATATGATTTTCATCAAAGCTATTATGTCTAGAGTTGAAACTACACAGCTTTTTCACAATAGATCATTAGTTAATCATGTAGAACGGTACGAACATAAAATTTTCTATATCCACATCAAAAAAAGACAAGGAGAAAAGCTGAAAACTGAGTTTTTTAGCAAAATCTTATGTTTTTGATTTATTCTTTTGAAAAATTTTATTCATAAAACAGCATTTTCTCAATACAAATTAGTGGACGATATGACAATTATGTTACTGTATGTTAATATTTTTCTAAGCAATCAGAGTTGTCTGTAGCAGTTCTGCAAGCTAAAACTGTGTCTTTTCATTGCGTACAGTGACATCAACACACTTATTTAGCTTTTACCGTATATTTCCAAAGAAGAACAAAATAAAAAGATATGGCATCATTATCCGATTTCGAATATGAACTGGTAAAATCTGTTTGTTAGCTTGAATATTCGGTTTCTAAGACATTCATGCTGAAGAGTATTAAAAGTTCAAAAGCACAGGCAAAGACAAGGTATATCATTTGTTCGATATCATCGTTCAAAAAGGATTTAGCAATAGGAAGAGTAGAAGCCAAGTTTATAATGGCTAAGAAAGAGAAGAGCATAGATTGATTCCAATTCAACTTCACTTTTGATCTTTTCAAGAACACACAATTTTGCTGCATCACGCAGGAACTGATGTACGAAAAAATTTATGATCGAAGAGAAAGTTTCTGACATAGACCGATCCGAGCAGAAAATTGATCCGCATACCGGAGAGAATAATCAATAGTTTAATCTTATGAGGATCTATAATAGAAAAAAAACTAGTCAAAAAATGAGTTGTCTATTCTTTTTAACTTTCATCACACAGCAAATGTCGCTATTTTCTTTTCTTCATTCATTAAATAAACTGTCAGTGCCGCATGAATTAGGTATACAGGATAACTCATCTATTTTGTACGGGTTTATCATTCTAGGAAAAAAGATATCAGTCTTTTTCTTGATCAGCTTCATGACTCATTGTCTATGTGCAGTGTTAACTTGACTATACACTAGTGGCGTAATCACCGGGGGGGGGGGGGGCACGGGGGTGCAATGCCCCCCCGTAAATTTTTTCTGAAAGTGAATATTTTTTTTTAAGATTCACTACTTATGTTATATATGCCATACGCATATCCACTATTGCTGTTTAGCACTGGTTACAAAAGACAAACATATAGTGTAAAATGTGAAAGAAGCTGTTATTTCTCAAATACAAAACCATTCTAAATTATTTAGAATCAATCACAGAGCTGGAAGAATCCAATATACAAATATTCGTCTACATTCATTTAAACTTGCGTTCATAGTTGTGCTAATATTCACAGTAATACGTATTCTCCTAAACCACAATTCAGACAAAGAATCAAAGTGTTTAACTGAGTATTTAAGTAAATAATGGAGTGTAGTATATGAATAATTGTCACGGCTACAAAAGAAATCATTAAATACCGGTAGATGAAAATAATTTATGTAAAATAGCAGGTCGGATTTGTCAACTGTTAGTCACTATTAAATTCAGGTGTTGTCATCTATCACTTTTGTGTATTCTCTTCTCGATGCTTTGATATTCCTCCTCTCATTACGTCATATATACTTTTCATTCTGTTATACTATCATGGGTATTGTCTCTTTTCTGTTTCTTTCCTTTCTACGGAATGGCAGGTTTTTTCCGCGCTTTATTCTCTACGAAGTATTTTTCTTTGATTCACTTAGATATTACCATACCCAACGAATTGTTTAGAAGCCTTGTTACAGGCATGTTGTTTGCATACCTTCACATTAGTGGCGTAACCACTAGGGGTGCACGGGAGTGCAATGGCCCCTTTGTAAATAGTTTTGCCCCCGTTGTAAATACTTCATTGAAACAGAACGGACTTTTCTATTTTTCTACCGTGAGATAGTATGTTTGTGACCTTAGAGAACATCTAATTTTACGCGCATAGCAGATAAAAACTTTTAAAAATAATTGTCATGGGTGTAGCCGCCTTTGGCGGCAAAACATTGGAAATATATGGAGGGCTCAAAAGTAACCCGTCATAAAAGATATCCTATAATAATAGATGATAAATTGTCCATGATACTTTTCATACTTCTTGTTTGTGTAGAGAGCTAGAATTTTTATCATATACGTATCTAATCAAGATCTTTATTCATCTAAGGTTTCAGGTCTCTCCACAAGCAAAAAGTATGCAAAGTATCATGAACAATTTATTACCTGTTATCACAGGATATTCTTTATGCCGGGTTACCTCTGAGCCATGCTGTAGATGTGTAGAATCGACTTCTGAGAGTTTGTCCAACTAAAACTGGAATCTGCTTAAAATCTTTTGATCCTGTCTAGATGGTGAAGTTTCAAGAAAGATTAAATTTGAGACTTTTGAAACCTTGATATTTTTAATAAATATTCGGACAGTAATTTCAATAACTTTGCAAAACTGTTATCTTAGGTGTTTTCAAAATTTCCAAAATTTTTAGGTACAAAAAACCTACCTTTCTAACAGTTCTAGGCCGGCAATTAACCCATTGGAGGCGATTCGATTTTCTTAGAAAGTAACGTATGACTCAGAATAGATCGCTGCACTTCATATCTCATATTTTAATGTTTAAATACGTTTTACTAGAAAACTTTGTGCGACCAATTTTTGAGATTGCGAATATTGATCGCACAAAATTATGCTTTTTCTTGAAAATAAGAATTACACGATTCAAACAAGCTTTATTATGGGGATTGTAAAGCTCTTTACACCGCATCTTATGGAATGTGGTGTTTTTTTTCTAATAAAACATTTTTAGACATTAAAATATGAAATATCACGTGCGACCATTTATTCCGGGACACCTGTCAGCTTTAAAATATAGTGA
The DNA here is from genome assembly GCA_022393335.1 of Macrotrachela quadricornifera. Classification (NCBI taxonomy): domain Eukaryota; kingdom Metazoa; phylum Rotifera; class Eurotatoria; order Philodinida; family Philodinidae; genus Macrotrachela; species Macrotrachela quadricornifera. The sequence continues at coordinate 227,421 of JAJEKB010021555.1, read as the reverse complement.
GACCCCACGATGGGTTCTATCGCCGCGAATGGGTTAATGAGTTTGCACATCTCCAACTGTGATATTTTTTGTAAAGTCCTTGCAAAGGAAATTTTCGCATTTGGAACCCTTCAATTTTAATAATAGTCCTCAGTGTGGCCGATTTCGCCTGTAAAAGCTCTGAGAAATTCGTGAATTTCGTGGACACTACTCTTCTCTCCAAATAGATTGTAAGGGAATTTCGTAAGATTTTACTGATTTTGGTCAACTTTGAACGCTCCCAATCCCATGAAAAAATGTTGTGTTCAGTATGTACAACGCTTAATGGGGTATTGCCTCCTCTGTAACTTTTTCCTGGTTACGCCACTGATGAAAACATTTAAAAAATCTGTTACGACTTGGCGAAGTCGAACACATCTGTAAGCAATCATCTGTAGTTGGAAATAGTCTATTACTTCTGGAATTCTGAACTTTCATTACGTAAATCGAATGACTATTGCGTGGTTGACTCGAATGATTTATCCGATAGTAGAGTAATTATCTATCAGAGGGAAACTCAAAAGAAAAATCACGTTGATTATTGTGAATGTGTCATTGTGCATTGTTATTACGAAGTAGAGTCGATTCAAATTATTTTCGAAACTGCACAGAAATAAATCTATATTTAACCCTTGCTTGAAGATAATCAAATTTGAACTCATACATTTTTTACAGTCGTGGACAAAAGACTCGCGACATATCAAAAACTATCGAAATGAAGGTTGTTTGCTTTGAAACTTCTACTATAATAAGAACTTGGTGAGTCTTGATTGCAGGCAAAAGTTCAAGTTATATGCCTTTGTCAAGGCTGAGATATAAACACACATGTACGAGGTGACGTGAGAGTGTTATCTCAGGCTAGGAAAGAGATACAATGTCGTTCGACCCATTATTGAAAAGCTCATTTCTTCCTCTCTCTTTGACAAAATTTTCAAAACTATAGCTACTATAAAACTGAGAATTCATGCCATTCTATATCTCGAAATCAATGATCCTAGTAAATTATTATGATACAGTACTGCAAACCGGTCTTCATAGCATAAGTAGAGTATCATCGAAGCTATTCATTACAGAACAAGTCGATAGACGCAAGATATATCGCATCAACATCATAGAGAAGATATAATCTCATATATTAGATTATATCTTCTCTATGACATTAATGCGATATATCATGCGTCTATCGACTTGTTCTGTATAATTCAATTGAACAATAGTATAAGTTTTTCACTTACTTTTTCTTGATTTCATGTATTATTGCTTTTTTTCGATTTTTTCCATACTTTGACCTGTTTTTGAGATAGTTGTATTTAAGAGTACATTTGAATTATATAGCAATAGATAGATTAAGTGTTTCTGTGGGTGTGAGTAAGGGTAAGTTAAAGTGTTTTTACACAACTTAAGAAAGATTTTGGGTGACAGTGTTGAAGGAGTAATTTTTTAGTGTGTGTTGATGCTTTATTTTTTCTATTAGTCGTCCAAAGTGGGTGAGAGTGGGTGGAAGCGAGCATAACTCATGAAGATGTAGGTGTGAGTGAGGGTCACCTATATGCTGTTTTACAAAGTTGGGGGGTTGTGGTGAGAGCGTAAATTACTAATACCCACAAGATTTTGATAGGTTGTCTTTAAATATTACATTTTTATTTTTATAAATCATAATAATAATACGCATGACTTTGTGATATTTTAGTTGTTAATAACAACGTCATTTTCATCTATTTTTGGCAAGTTTTTATGCGAATAGATTCAAACACTGTAGTTGTTCGTGGACAATTACGAAGCTTTTTTGAACTTAATCGAAGATATTCAAAGCAAAGAATAAGCATTTATTGCAAAGAAAGAATGTCTCAGTCATTATGAAGTGGATATAAAAGTTACGTGAATAATAGATCATCTTGAACTAAAGATGATTCATTATTGATGAGTGCGACGTCGCCAAGTGGTTAGAGAGTTTTTAAATGATTTCATATATATATTTGACGGTATGACAAAGATTATAAAGATAAGTATTGATGGTGTAAATGAAAAGAAATAAGAAGTAAGATATAACCATAAATTTTGCGATGTTCTTATACATCCAGGTAATGATGAAATGATCAAACGAGGCATTGATAAGATTAATAATGCTATTGGACTAATGATTAATTGTTTATGTTCCTTGAATTGTTGATGAACATGTTCTTTATAAGTTTGATTTGTTTGTGTTAATGATCGTTGTCGAGCAGATCCAAAAATAATAAATAAAGCTGAAAATAAATTAGCAATGAATGGAATAAGAAGATGAAAATATAAAATAATTGTATTATAAGTTTGAATAGAAAATGAAGAATAACGGATAACACACCAGACATGTCGATTTATTCTACTCTTATATATTGTATTAACCGATGTTTTATTCTTTTCTAATTCCACTTCATATGTTGTGATACTCTCAGTATTATTAATATAAGCTTTATCAGTTTCAGTTTTATAATCAAACATCTGTTGATGTAATGGTTCATGAATAAGACTTGTCATAATACACAAGGGTAAAATGAAAATAATCCATCGTGCAATACATTTGCTCTTCTTTCTGTCAAAGCGAATACCTTTCAAAACTTGTATTGCTCGTTCAATTGCAACACAAGCATTCAACCAACTATCACAATAGAGAAGAAGTTTTAAAACTGGTTCGATAATGATACAACCACTACGAAGAATAGAATAACTTGTCGATACATTGATTTGAGTAAGAATAGCAAACCAAAAATTGATAAAGAACATACAAATTGTCAGAAGAGAAGTGATTGATGATGCAAAAAGATACAATCCACATCCAACTTCTTGAACATCTTTATTTTTAAATGTTAAATAAGAAAAAAGACTATTGACTAATCCTCCAATGAACATAAGAATTGTTAAAGCAGAACTTAATTGAATTGATATGGATTGATTTGTTAATGTTACATTGGATTGAATTTCCCCACGTAAAATATCATCAAGTGGTAAACCAATTGTTGTTGAATAAAAATGACATCGATCTTCAATTGAACAACTACGTTGTCTTGAATCTAGAAATATTTTGTTATGAAAGGATGATAATTTGTAATAGAATACATACTGAAATGATTGATAGTAACATCATTTTCACCCGATATAAATATTGTAAAATTTCCTGTTGTATTTGGATAATATGTTGTTACAACCAACACATATTTTGTATTTGCTTGAAGATTAATATAGAATTTCAATTGATGTTGATTACATTTTCCACCATGTTGAGCAATTAAATTCCCGAATGGTTGTAATGGATCAAAATCATCTTTGTAAAGATAGCCATATGTATCAATTTCACTTTTACTCCAAATAACATATAAATCTGTTTTTAGAACATTGATTTGTAATGTTTTATAATAATAATTTGGTTTTTTATAATCACGACAGTATTTTGGGCTATTCGTAGTTAATTGAGATGAATAATTCGATCGAATATTCACTAATGTAGCTATTTAATTACAAAGAGAATTGTATGTATCAATGCTTAGAAATGATAATAGTACTTTATAGAAGTAATTAATGCTCAATTTACAAAGAGATATTCTATCTATAACTCCTCCTCAAAACAAAAGAAGAATTGCAATCATAGATATTTTATATTATTTATCAATAAAATAACACATGAATACTTACATAGACGTGTAATAATAACATTCTTTACACCCGACATATGAATTGTGATGTCACCAGTATCCATTGGATAAAATGTTGTAACAACCAATATATATGTCGTATCATTATAAAGAGGAAGTTCAAATTTGAATTCACCATTAGATCCGTCATCATCATTTTTAATAAGAAGATTTTCATTTGGATTAAGTGGATCAAAATTGTTTTCATAGATATAACCATATGTATCAATGTTGGAACTACTCCATATTGAATAATAACGATTTTCTGATACTTTGATTTCAAATGATTCATAATAATAACTTTCTTTGTTACAATCTTGAGAATACAATTGACTGTCCTTTGTCAATGTTGATGAATTTGTCCATTGAACAACTGATGACATATCTACTTAACATATGTTTAGGTAAATGTTTAGTCGGTTAATTGAGAATATTTTTCTACAGAAGAATTTTTTATGAAACGAAAACAAAGATAACCAATACTATCTATTCAATATCGAATACCTTTCGGAATTTCTTAAAAATAATTATTTTATTTGATTCTCTTCATTGAATTTTATTAAGTAGAGTGACCACCAGAGACCGAAAGGAGGCGGCGCGAAGTTTTATTTTCGAAATTTTCCCGTGCTAAAATTTGATTAGAGAATATTTAAATTTAACGATTTAAAAGAAAAAGATTATTCGAATCCTTCACTATTCTGTCAAGAATATCAACAAATATTTCCAAATCTAGCAAAATTAACGCATCGTCCTTTTTCTATACCATGCAGCTCATCTGTGGTGGAGAAAGAATTTTCTGCTGCTGGTCAAGTTGTTAATTAAAGAAGATCAAGTTTAGATCCATCAACTGTTAACAACATCTTATTTCTCCGTTCAATTGAGAATTATAAAGCAAAAAACTAGTTATTATATGTTTGGGACAAAATTGAAATTCGGTCAAACTTAAAATTTGTCCAAATTTCAATTTTGCCTCCAACATATACATACAGAGTGCCTTTTTTATATATTTTTTCTTGCTCTTTTTTAAGCTGTTTCTAACATATAATTGAATGAATTTCATCATCAGATAAAATAGTTCTTATAAGAATATGACGGGGCGGGGAGCGAAAAATTCTCCCCGTTTCGTCCTCTGATGTGTACTATTAGAATTTTAAACTGGACTCGATTTTAATGACGACTACGACATATATATATACATTATTCAAGTTATTTTCAATCATAAAATAAGTTTTAACTATTTATTATCTTTTATTATCACATGTTAATGAACTATGACAGCGAGAACTACACGAAAACTTCCTTTTTTACATTTAAATCGTTTTGTTTTACAACTACCTTTCCAATCGCATTTTAACAAACCTTGACCAACAGTAATACTTATAAGTCTAACAATTTCTCGCAATGATTTTGGTGCTTCACTTGAAATGTTTTCTATATTTAAGTTTGGTAAACCTGGTCCGTTTAGTATTTGATTATAAGCATAGAAAACATGGAGCATATCATGTGTTGTACCATGAATAAGATTGTAAATCGAGATCATTGTATTCTTTGTGATCTTTCATGAACTATTATAATTAAAGTTTACCACCATTCGGAAGAAAACGCTACCTTCGCAACTTCTAGGATATCCTCTATGCAAGTTATAACTTGGATGCAACATAGATAAATTCAGATAAAAATATGATTGTGGAATATCTTTCACTCATTAACTCATGATTTAAAAATTGTTCTTTTTTGTTTGAATAATTTTTTCACAATCATATTCCTTTCTTACAAAGCACTTTCTCATTAAAAATGACGAATTATTTTCACTAAAACTTACCACAAGAATTTTTTGAGTATTCAAATTTTTGTATTCGATTATTTCCTGAGTCTACAATAAACATGTTTCCAAAGCTATCAAAAGCAAGACTGGAGGGAAAGAATAATTGAGTAGATTTTATGTTGATTCCATCACATCCTATGACACAACGAATACCATTTGTTCCTGATCGAATAACACGGTGATTATTGGAATCAACAATGAATAAATATCGTTGCGCATCTAATGTGATTGCAGTTGGACATGAAAGTGAATATATGTGTTCTGCTAGTGTATTTCCTACTTCTGTAATACCGTATATTGTATCTAATGGAAATCGTTGAATTCGATTATTTCCACAATCTGCTACATATATAGTGAATTTTGTATCAACAAAAATTCCATGAGGATGATCAAGCTCAGTCGATCCTGATCCTATAGTGCCTTTTCCAGCTACGGCGATCCATATCATGATATGCCCATAGAGATTTTTCTTAATAACTTGATGCTGATCAGACATTGAACAATATAAGTAATTATCGATATCAACAAACAAACTAAAACAAGATGAAAAAACATTCATCGCATCAACAAATATACTTGTTTTTAATATCCATTTTTTGACTCGACCCATCGCTCCATTATCAATGTAAATATCACCATTCGATGTAACAAATAGAGAAGATGAATTATAAAAATTAGTGGTAATAATCGTTGATGCATCAATATCACTTTCATTCCAAACTAAAATTTTATTTTTGTCTCGATTAATCGAATAAATTGAATTTTTCCCATGAATAAAGATAGTAGACGGATTCGAACCAATTGTGAGTTGATTAGCAAAAGTTATTCCATTTCGATTCCAAACTGGTTGTGGACAAAATTTTGGTTGATTAAATGGTAAATCTATAGAGGAGAGAAAGTTCTAAAGCGCTTTTTTCAAAATAAAACAAAATCATATTTGAGGAGGGCGAGGATGAGGATGTGAGCCTAAGAATAAATCCATATGAAATAAATAAATCTCAAATAAATAACTTCTGGTAGTCCCTCAATGTTTTACATGATTTCTAAACTAATTTCATTAAACTTATTTTCATATCTCAGAAGCACACGTTTTCTACTTAACAAAATCTTGTATAAACTCACCACAAGAATTTTCTAAGTGAAATTTTTGAACACGATGATTCCCATAGTCTACAACAAACATGTTGCCAAATATATCAAAACTCATACTAACTGGATAATTTAGTTGATTAGACTGTGAACCTTTTTCATAACAACCAACCAAACATTGAAATCCATAAGGTCCTTCTCTGACGATACGATCATTCCCGGAATCAACAATAAATAAATATTTATTAGCATCTAATGCTATTTTAGTGGGGCGATAAAGTGAAATAGTTGGTTTGTATGAACCATGACCAGCAATTGTAATGGCATTCATTTCTCCGAATGGAAATAATTGAATTCGATTATTCTCAGTATCTGCTACAAATAAATCCAAGTTTATATCAACAAAAATTCCCTGAGGATAAGAGAGTTCATTGGAAGCAGATCCTTCAAAATTTGCTCCAGCAACAATGATCGATGCCATCAAAGAACTTTTCAAGTCTTTCTTTACCACCTGGCTACTGAATACCATTGAACAGTACAAGTTGTCATTAATATCGATAAAGAGACTGCCACATAATGATTCTACATTCATAACAATATCAAAAGTTTTATTCTTCGCTATCCATCTCTTCACTACTTTGTTCTCCCCATCATCACCAATATAAATATCACCATTTGTTGTTATAAATAGAGACGTGGGATAAATGAGGTCGCCTGAAATGATATCCGTTGGATTGAGACTATTATCATTCCATATGAAAATTTTCTTCTCTTGTCGATTAACAGTGTAGATTGTATTATTTGTGTTGATAAAAATGTCTGTGGAATCTTTGCCGACAATGGATTGATTAAAAAAAGTGATTCCATTATGATTCCAATTTGCACTTTGACAAAATTGTGGTTGATTAAATGAAAGAACTAAAATAGAAAAAATTAAATATAGAAAAGAATTCTTCATCAAATATTTCAATGAATAATTCAAATCAAAATGTTAACCAATAATTTAGATAAGTAGTTCATGCATACGAAACTTAATTTTCATATTTAACTAATTACAAATAAATATTATATTTTTAGAATCACATTTGTATTCAATTAGATTTGCATCACTACCCCCGCGAATGATATCATCGATTATATTCATATGGACAAATGTTTAATTTCCAAATGACCAAAGGTTATTTCGAAATAGATATGATATGTCTCCAAAATTTGATTTTTTTTTTAAATTTTTAGTCAAAATTTTACCGTTATTCACTAATTCTATGCATCAAATGAAAATTTATAATAAACACATTTGAACAGCATAAAATAATTAACATAAACGATCCAATCTTATAAATGGACCAATAAACAAGAAAAATCATTCTATTTTTGTTATAGAAGTATTCAATCGAAAGAAAATTCTTCAGAATAATACCCGTCTTAAACATATTTTAAGATAATAAAATTTTATTTCATTTTTATATCAACCAATTTTTTTTTACAAATTAATGATCTTATTTGACACATATTTTCTTCTTCATTTACTCACCAGAAAAGATGTTCATCAGTTCAAATTTTTGAATGCGATAATTCTTCCAATCAGCAACAAATATGTTACCAAATATATCAAAACTCATAGCACATGGCCAGTTCAATTGATTAGATTGAGAACCTTTTCCATAACAACCAATTAAACATCGAAATCCATACGATCCTTCTCCGACGATACGATCATTCCAGGAATCAATAATAAATAAATATTTATTAGCATCTAATGCAATTTTAGTGGGGCCATAAAGTAAAATAGTTGGTTTGTATGAACCATGACCAGCAACTGTAATGGCATTCACTTCTCCGAATGGAAATAATTGAATTCGATTATTCGCAGTATCTGCTACGAATAAATCCAAGTTTATATCAACAAAAATTCCCTCAGGATTAGAAAGTTCATTGGAAGCAGATCCTTCAAAATTTGCTCCAGCAACAATGATTAATGTCATCGAAGAATTTCTCAAGTCTCTCTTCACTACTTGATGATTACTTGTCAGTGAACAATACAAATTGTCATTGACATCGATAAAGAGATCTTTACAGGTGGATTCCACATTCATAACAATATCAAAAGTTTTATTCTTCGCTATCCATCTCTTTACTACATTATTTCTGAAACCATCTTCCATATAAATATCACCATTTGATGTTACAAATATAGAGTTAGGATATGAGTAGTCGGCTTGAATGATATCTGTTGAATCGAGACTATCATCATTCCATACTATAATCACATTCTCCGTGGGATTAGCAACATATATTGTATTATTTGTATTAATAAAAATGGTTTTGGCATATTGGTCAACGATGGATCGATTAGCAAAAGTGATTCCATTACGATTCCAGTTTGCATTTGTGGGCAAGTTTGGCTGATTAAATGAAAGAGCTAAAATATAATTTCGACAAATTCAAATGAGATATTTTTCAGTATTTGATTAATCTTAATTATCATTATTTTTTTATATTTTTACGATAAAAGTCATTTCTATCAATTATAAGAAAGTCAACGAAAATGACCTTGATTTTCTTTGATACCTAAAGTTTTGTGATTGATCAAAGTTTAAATCTCTTTTTTTTATTGTTACTTCAGTGAAAATTTTTTGAAAATTCTTTTAAATTTTTCAAGACAAAAAAATTAAAAAAAAACTAAATTTCAATTAAACAAATTTTCTCTTCGAAAAGATTAATGCATAAATAAATTAACTTACCTAATGATTTCTGATTGTAAATAAGAAGAAAAAGGCAAATAATCAAAATAGAAAATTTCCACATTTTGTTCTTATAAAATTTTTCTACAATAAAAATAAATGAGATTTTATTCGCAAAACAAATCACTCTAATCCAGAATAATAGGATTGACTTGTTTATTAAAGATATAAGATATTTTGATATCTAATGAATAATCCTGATTTTATTTAATACAATATCATGTTGAGTAAAGAGGAAATGAGAGATTACCTTTTTATTCAGCTAAAAGTCACGTTCAATTCTATTTCTTCTATTTGCATCATTGACATCAATGTAAAAAAAAGGAAATAAATGATATAGAAATAATGGTGAATTTGAATGTGAGTGAGAGTATCATGATTACTACACTCATCTTCAGTTTCAAACAACGTTAATATTTTTATTATTATTTAAGCCAAGGAGGAAACGGCGGATTTAGTATTCCCAGGATTTTCATGGGATTTTTCACAAGACTTTCAGAAACCCCACCATACTTGCGGACCCTCGTTGTATCTGAAAATAAAAAAAAGCTATAAAACAATAATTCAGAAGATCCAGCTTTCTTTAATTTATTGTTTTTATTAACATAACTCTGTTAATTCTTAATTTTGCGATTTTTTAAAAGATGCAGGATTGTTGATCACTGCTTTCAGACAGTGTTTCTCCTCTTCGGCACGTAGAGCTCATCCTGCTGCGAAGAGGTGGATGTGTATTCGGAAAACCCGGGTCTACTATTTTCTTTTCATGCGAACCTCTTTCGGCAAACCCGTGTTCACTCCTCTATTTCTCTTTGATATTCATTACTATGAAGTTGACAGGCAAGTATAAGCCCTGGAAAATACTGGAGTCAATTTATAAAAAAAAATCTATTGATATATAAAGTATAGATACGTCATCTGATAAGATTGATATTAAGTCAACAGCGAAGTTTGGTTTTTTTATTACATAGAGGAAAAGCGAACTATGAAGTATCAATAAAAGAAACATGAAGCAATAAAAAATAGCAAAAGCTGATCATGTCAAAATATTCGTGATATTTCTTACAAGCGTTTTATTAATCTAAGAACTGTTTTGTTGAACTCGTGTAAATCGATCAGCTGACAAACGATTATTACAATCTGTTAAAACCTAACAGGTTGTCTGTTTATGAATACATATATTTTTTTCCATCAAGTTCAACACAAAAAAA
>JAJEKB010021555.1:126403-176869 GCA_022393335.1 Macrotrachela quadricornifera | reverse complement strand
CTCATAATGTTCATACCAAAATTGATATTGGTAATTAAGATGAGTGAACGCACGAGATCCTCTAGTTTAACATTTATATTTAATCAAAATAATGCGTCTACCCCTACGAACAATGTTTACGATATAACATCTTCAATAAAAAATCATCCGTGTGATGAAAACATTTCTATAATGCAAAGAAGAGAAGAATTATTTCAAAATTCAAATTATAATGACCTACGTCGTTCATTTTCATTACCATTGATTTAACTGAGAAAACTTATTTATATTTAGGAAATTGTCTACAATATCGATATGTGCAATTGAAAGAAACATTTGTTTTAATATGATTTCATTATAAAATAAAGATTTCGATATTTCACGTCTGATTCAAACTCCTTCGATTTTCTAAAGCAATCACGATAGAAAAAGAATATGCAGTCTACATCATGAGTATCTCATCAAATTATGTGCTCATTGAGGATGCTTCACAAGATAACCAGCAAAGAAGAAAAAATAAAACTATGAATACTAATCTATTTATTTTTTGTAGAATAGAATTAATGGTCATCGGATGATTTTAAATAGAAAGAAATAATCTTCTATTTCAGATAGAAGTAAACAATTTTTAAAATTTTGACTCATATACAGAGGGGGCTAAATTTTTTCCCCCTATTGTTTTAATTTTTTATATATAGCAAGAAAGCCCGAAACGCGCTGCATCTTCTGGTGTATTTATCTTACATATCAAGTAGAATTTAAAATATAAGAAATGTATCATAAGGTAAAGTAACTTTTTTTTTTACTACAATATACATCAACATCTAGATTTAAATAGAAGAGTTTATAAGAAAAACAATGTTACGGTCGATCGTAATATTCATATATTAAGCCACATTTGCGATAAGCACTTTTAATTTCTTGTTTAGATAACGAATAGAACGCTTTTGACAGTAATAAAAGTGTATCAGTTGGAGATAATGGATGTTGATTTCGAATGGCTTCTCTAAATGATTGTCACAGCGAAATATCCATTGGTGATATATATTTTGCGAACGCTGCTGGCATATGAAGAATTTGTCTAACTGATTTACATCAACCAACTCGTAATGTCCCCATCATGTTCACTTTATGATGAGAAATACTTTGATCGAAAATAAAATAAATATTATCGATCTGGAATTGGTTGATTGCTGGTGCTAATGTATCAGTAATTCATTGACTTATTATCTCCTGGTTTATACCTTTAATTTTTCGATAATTGCGATCTTCTGGAGTCAGTGTCATACATGCAATTGATTGAGAACCATTGATAATACCAATAAAATCGTTTCGTGTCGCATATGTCGATGGTCATGTAACTAGGATTAAGGGTGAGGATGTGAGGATGGGTATGAAAAGCAAGAATAAGATAATTAAATTACTATTAACTGAATATGTACTAACCATCACATGGTGTTATTGAATGAGTTTTTTTTCCATTTTATACCGTGTTCTTTATTATATCGTCTGATTGTACGTATTAGAACGTCTAGTTTTAATACAGATTTAATATGTGCTTGGATCATCTTATAATTAACATGTGCACATTCCTCATTAATTGATCTGACAAATTCTAAAATGTCATCATTGACTTCTTATTGAGTCATTGTACGAGCTATATGGCCTTTTGGTTTTGGTTTTAATGAATCGATAGTACTATCCCATTGCTCATACCATTTCATAATGAGTATATGACTACCTGTAATTTTAAAAAGTTTAGCTAATGATTTGAAACCATAGCCGAAAATTCCAGGACGATACTCTTCAAGTGCTGTGTGCTTGAATCGACATGTATATGTATCATATTTACGAGTCATAACAAGTAGAATTAATTTCAGTTAGTCTTAGTGTATGTATGTACATATATAGGAAGCACATGGAAGGAAAAAAAGAGAAAAGAACACAAAATGCATATTATCACATGGATATCAGTGTCACATAACAGACAGTATATTTCATGTAGTAAAAGAAAATGTTACCTTTTCTTATGATATATTTTTTATATTTTAAACTGTATTTGCCATGTAAGCTCAATATACCAGAAGATGTAGTGTGTTTCGGACTTTCTTTCTATATATGATAGATTAAACAATAAATGAAGTATAAGCAAAAAAAAGAAAGAAAAACAATAGGGGAGAAATGAATTGGCCCCTGCAGTAAATTGGATGAAAAGACTAAATTGACTGAAGAGTCTGAAAGGATTGAATATACTAAAAGGAGTGAAGAAACTGAAAGGACTTCAAACAAGAAAACAAAGTAAAATGGTTAGAAACTCTGAAGTGACTAAAGAAAGTTAAATACTTATAAACAGTAGAAGAAAAAAAAGGACAAAATAGAGTAAAGAGACTAAAAGAAATGTAAGGATTGCAGGGGGTAAAAAGAGCATAGGGAGAAAAAACGGTCTAGTAAGACTAAAGGCAATTAGGATAGTAAAAGAGCTACATGATTTAATGAAGAGATGAACATGAAAGGAGGAGACCGAATAAAGCGATTTGAAGCCACGTATACAGTAAACAAATCAAAGAACTCAAATGAAGAAAGGAACTAAAAGCCTCAAAATTGAATGAAGATAACTTTTATTAATGACATATCTTTCTTGCTGTGCGATGAACTTTTGAAAGGTTCATTTTGTGCTGTAGCTACGTAAACGGATGAGTGAATAGAGTAATATAGTTAATTATTGCTGTTAGAAAACTAGGACACGAGAGTTTGTATATTCTTACACATAGAGTTCTCTCATGAAAACATCGAAAATGGTATTTGTAAAAAGAGATATCGCACATGTACCTTAAACTTGTTATTTTTTTGATGAATTTTTTAAAAAACATTGTAATACATGATATATTTCATGTCAAAGTTGTTCGATGAAAATGATAAAAAACTAATGAAAGTAAAGTAATGATTTTGACTTTTCCGAAATAATCAAAATCATAAAATGAAAATCATACAAAAGCAATTAAAGTAATGTATTAATTTCGTTTTTCCCGAAGTCATCGGAGTCATAGGATAAAAATCGTGAAAAAAATAATGAAACAAATGTAATGATTTTGATTGTTTTTCAGAGAAGTAAAGTCATCCAATTGTTTGATGAAAATTTTGAAAATAACCATTTAAAGGAAATTTTTTTTGGTTATTTAGTTACATAGGTAGAAATAAATTTCGATATTTAATTGCAATGCGCTCGTATACATAAATAATAGTGTATTTTTCTTCATTATTATAACAAAAGACGTGAAGGAAAGCAAAAACGGAAGATTAAGAAAAAACGAAATATATGTAATGATAAAGCGCACATGGATGAAAAAAATTATCTATTTCATACACAAGTCATGCGTCGTTGATTTACGTACATATGTTTAAGTGGGATAAACCCGTATGGGTTCTTCAATCATAAATATGGACAAAAATTGATTGTAAACATATAAAACGAAGTTGCAACTTCAATATCACTCGATATGTAAGTACGGTTAAAGGATACAGCAGGTTATCAAAAACTTCTCCAAATTCGATCAAATTTGGACTAATAATAGGGGTCACTTAGGTACATCGACAGTAAAAGTTTCACCACAAAATACTTTGATAGAACTGGATTATAGCGAGAACATTACGTTTCAAAAAACAGCAGAATATAATTCAAAGGTAATACCTGATATCATTTATTTCAAAATGTAACAAAATTATTTACAAATAGCCAGATAGAAGGTGAAATGTACTACAATCTGTGCTACTTTTGAAGTTTTGCCCTACTTTTGAAACAATGCAAAAACGTAAAAAGTTTAAAATTTTTTCACAAAATTTGAAATTTTACTTCTTAGTAATACATTCGAATCTCAAACAAGGAGGCCTTGTTGCAAGACCAAACTTGAAGAAAAACAGCGTCACAATCAGAGCTATAACCACTAAAAATATGAACAGAATTCATTCTATCTAAACCGAGACATGCTAGTAAAGAGTGCCAATGCCTATGTATTTTCATGAACAACAAAAACAATTTTTCACATTTAAGTATTATGATTTAATGAGAAGGCAAAGGTCAAGACTTACTATGATCATTGATAATCATACTAGGATACTTCATTTCCCTACCCATGCATCCCATAAGGTATTCGATTAGTATATAAGAGTCGAGTACCGTATTTGTCATAGAGTAGTTGCATCAGAAATCTCCCACTATATATAAAAGTATCAGTAGCTAAGCTGGAACTCTCAGCAATTGAAGGGCTCATTATACTAAAACTTTTGGTGAAAAAAACATGCCATGGATTTTCAATTAGCATCATAGTTTTTTTGGAACCACAAAATACCATCTATTGGCGTATATGATAACCATTTGTATGGTTTTTCTCTTGATTTTGTGATATTGAGTTTTTTCTCCAGCTACAAACTATAATTGGAATTTGTTATATATACGCATAGTACTAAATTAGTAGATTCGATACATCATTACCTTAGTTTATTCATATCACTGATATATGGATTTGAACAAAGCGAGATTACGCAAAAAA
Organism: Macrotrachela quadricornifera; assembly: GCA_022393335.1. Taxonomy (NCBI): domain Eukaryota; kingdom Metazoa; phylum Rotifera; class Eurotatoria; order Philodinida; family Philodinidae; genus Macrotrachela; species Macrotrachela quadricornifera. The sequence continues at coordinate 172,343 of JAJEKB010021555.1, read as the reverse complement.
TTAGAATGTAGCAAAAACACCCTGATATCTAATACATTCAGCACTATCATAATATACTGATTATCCATGCATTTTAGTCGTATTATTTACATAGTACCCTATAATTACATATTGTGAACAAGTGAGATATTGTTGTTAACATTTCTTACATATGCAGACGTCTGCAGAATTTAGGATGATAATGTGTTAAAGTACTAAGACTACTCTATATGCTAGTATAGTTAGTTTTTCTCACAATTTATTGCTCGTTTACTTTGAATAAGGCAAAAAAGTCCTTTTTTCGCATAGTGATTTCCTTGAGAGTGACAGATCTATTTATAAAAATGACCACCAATTCTGATTAAATATCTAACATTTGCAGCACTTTTAACTCTAAGATGGATAATCATTATATTATGATTGTGCTGACGAGGGAACCTTTCCAACTGTTAAACCGCTTTTTAGATAAAACCGAGTGGGCTCTAGGTTATCGATTATGCTGATTTCATATATGAGCATGAAAAATCTTCCTAGGCCTTCTTTTCAGACTTATAGACATTTTACTGAAAATTTAGCCTATATGATGTTATATAGCAACAAATTCAATGAAGATATTTTAATCTCAGATTTTGTCCACAGAAAGATCTAATTATAGGTAAAATGTCGTGAAAATTTCAGCTCAAAAGAATATATCCTTCTCGAGATATTAAAAAGTTCTAAAAAAAATAGACAATTTTAGCATCTTTTGTGTTATATGAGACGTTTTTTAGAACTTTTTTAGTATCTCGAGAAGGATACATTCTTTTGAGCTGAAATTTTCAGGACATTCTATCTATAATTAGATCTTTCTGTGAGCAAAATCTGAGATCAAAATATCTTCATTCGATTTGTTACTATATACCATCCTATAGGCTAAATTTTCAGTAAAATGTCTATAAGTCTGAAAAAGACCTAGAGAGATTTTTCATTTTCATATTCGAAATCAGCATAATCGGTAGCTTAGAACTCATTAGGCTTTATCTAAAAAGCGGTTTGACAGCTGGAAAGGTCCCCTCGTAAGTCTCCCTAATTGTGCATATGATTTTTCTCTACGGTTTGAACTCTAATAAAGACAGTTGTTTTATGTATTTCGATTTGCGCTACAAATCTTAATATGAAAATGAAGAACACTTGTGCATAGTGACATTTCTCAACAAAAATGAACAAATAAATAGAGTAAGAATAATTATCGATACAATATGCAATTGCATATCATGGTCTTAAAAAGTTGTTATTCTAAGCATGTGTAGAAGTATTTAGAAATGTTTTATAGTTATAGATGAATTCAAACGACGAGAACTTTAATAATGATGATCAATCTGTACCACAGATCAAGATCAACTTGCAAGACGTCAATCAACACGGTATCGACATCAATGAAGATAATAAAAAAACATGCCTATTCTCCATTCCTCTCTCATCGACATCTTTCGAAAATAGTTCCGTGTCTACATCAAAAATTTCGCAAGTACCCTTGCCTGTTGCAATCGAAGAAGTATCTATTTACAATGTAAGAACTAATCTGCGGCGTAAGCTTATTCTTGTGGCTCTTTCAATAATCGCTTTTCTACTGCCATTTTGTGACACGATATACTTGCCTGCTCTCACCACCATCAGTATCGATTTGAAAACGTCCGATACACTGGTGGCTGCCAGTGTGTCGATCTACTTGTTCATGAGCGGCATTTGCGGTCTTATTTGGGGATCAGTATCAGATCGATTTGGTCGAAAGATTACAATGTTTGTAGCAATAATTATTTTTGTGGGTGCATCAATAGTATGTATATTTGCCCCCAACATTGCTACTCTTATAGTGTTTCGCGCTATAGAAGGTGGTACCGTATCATCAACGTTGGTGGTAGGTCAGGCCCTCGTGGCTGACATCTATCCAGAGGAGAAAAGAGGATTGGCAGCAGGATTTTTTTTTCTGCCCTTTAACATCGGTCCTGTAATTGGCCCTTTGATTGGTGGCCCACTATCGGATGCATTTGGTTGGCGTAGTACTTTTATCTTTTTGACAATATTCTCGTTTATGGTTCTCATCGCGATGTTGATTCTGGTGCCCGAAACTCATCAGTACTTTGTCAAAGAGCGTTTTCATAAAGCAAACCCTAATAAACGCATTATCGACGCCATACCTAACGAGAAACCTTCATTTTCAAAGCCTTGGAAACCACTTACTCATTTGGTTGATTTAACAATAATTCCTTACATCGCAGTAGCGACGGCGACGTTTGCTGGTCTATATACTAGTCTTACTCTCTTTTCCAATTATCTACACGAAAACCCCTATAACTATACCGAAAAAATTATTGGTGTTCTCTTCGTACCGAGTGGAGTAGGTATGCTTATAGGCAGTCTTCTTGGTGGATGGCTGTCGGATAAAGCTAGCAAATATTATGGACATGAAAAGTGTCTCGAAGGACGTCTTGTACCAGGTCTGGCCTTAGCTATTTGTACTCCGATTGGATTGCTTATTTATGGATGGACATTTCACTACAAACTTCATCTATCTGGACCAATCATTGGTCAAGTTTTGCTTTGCTTTGGTCAAGCCATTCTCGAACCAGCTGTATCGACTTATTTGACAGTCAAGAAACAGAAAGAAGCAGGAGCAGTGTCTGCCGATAATACTTTGGTCAACTTCTGTGGAGCAGGTATCCTTGTAACTGTTGGTGTTCCTCTTCAAAACGCAATGGGTACGGGACCCTACTTTACTCTTGTATGTGCCATCAATGTTCTCACTATTACGATCGCTAGCATACTAGTTTACAAGCAAATAAGACGAGCAACCCGTATTGTCCAACAGCAAAATGGTGAAAAATCTAAACCAGAAAAACCTGATAAAAGCACAATATCGACTAAGAATAAAGAAGTCGTTCCAAATGACAAATATAATATTGTCTATCGATTTTGATATGAAAGTGTTTTATCAATAAAATTAAGAAAAATAATTTTAAGTGTATGAATAAGTTCATAACTACTATGGATTTCAACATAGAAGATGAGTAATTGTAAATTGAATAACTGAATAACTCGAGAATGGTAGTAGTTAGCGAGCTGCCGTTTTCATCATTAGAAAGAGGACATTGAGAGATGTAAATCCATGTAAAAATTTGATTGGTCAATGAATAACCAATCAGATTAGCACCCTTCGGACGTTTTGGAAACTGTTTCTAGAACGCTTTTTCTGTCATATCTTGAACTTCAACATAACCATTTGATAGAAAAAATTGTCTTCTTTCTAATGGTGAAAGTCACAGCTCACTAGCTGCTTCTGTTCTCGTGCTATTCAACTTACAATCACTCGCCCTTTGTTTTGAAATGGATAGTAGGAACATGTGTTTTTATCGAATACAAATTTTTCCAATAAAATGCTATCGATTCATCAGTGAGATCGGCAATCATGGGTCTATCTTAAAATGAATTTCAGTGTTATGATCAGTTTCGTTATTAATAAAGAGGCTCACCCAGTGATTTGTTATTTGGATAGTTCTATTAAATAAGTAAATCATTTTTGTCATATTTATTGATCGTAAAAAATCTCAGATGACGAGAAAATCTATCCTCTACTACTATCAATTGAATTAAAAGACAGGAGCGTATAAGACCACAAATCGACCCACCCACTTTTTTCGACAGATCGCTCTGAAAACTACATAAATCGATAGATATTGACAAGACAGGCATAGTACATTTTTATGGTAGTTTCAGGAGTCTGCTTGTCCTGCCTTTTTTATGATATTTGCTGTCTAAACCAAGGACTCATATATGCGCCTGTGCGCAACTGACGTCAATTAAAATTGTGTGAAACTCTAGCGAATTCGTCTCACTATCAATTCACATCGATTTCATTGAGATTTAACCAGAATATTAGCATAGAAGCTTGATAATTCCTCATAGTTATTATCAAGTTCTCATCAGTGTCATACATGACTATGTCACACAGTACTTTGAAATTATTTTAAGTGAAAAAAAATCTGTTGATATTTTTTTTATTAGAGATAGAGTTTAGTTAGATCCTTAAAACGACCAGAATATGTTCGATGTACGAAGCTAGTCAGTCTAGCAATCCTTCTATTATTGATCAAAATAGAGTGGATGGCACTATTTATGACGCCTGTTCAGACAATGTTTTGATATGAGCTAAAGAAAAAAAGTAAAAAGCCCATACGCGATTTCTCGTAGTAGTCCTAGAGAAAAGATCGTCTTGCAAGATGAGATCAAATGATTGGATTCATTGGAGCAGCTGTCTCAACTACAGTGAAGAGGATGCTTAAATAGCATAAAAAACAAATTATTGAAGCTGTAGTTTAGAATGAGTCTCGAAAACGAAGATAGATCTGCAAATAATTTCTCCAGGACAGATACATAGTTTTCCTGACTAGAAAACCGATCCGAGATTCTATGTGCCATTATCTTGAACACGTTGAGTATGATGAAAACTATGTTGAAACTATAGTAAAATACTGAAAATATGGCTGAATTGGTTCAATATTTCGACTGAATTTTAAGAACACAGGAATAGATATTCATACTTTTCACAGTATAGAAGGAGAATGTTAAGATTAATGACATGGAGTGACCTAGGAGTAGTCATTTCATTGATCAACACGGATACAAAGGCAAATTAAAGGAAAATACAGATATGATATATTTGATATAAAGGGTCGATTTGTATAACTAATTTGTTTATATTAAAACACATGCTCAAAAATATGTCTCTATAATAACACGATACAGTAAAAGACGCTCTACAAAATAGTCTATCACTAATCCTCTCTCATAGATGCAGTAAGAAAATTATAGGCTTAGAAACATACTTCATAAAAAAAAATTAATCGTGACTCCAATCTCGATATTTTTATCTGAACTCCTGTTACTTAGATACCCTAAAGCAAATTCTTTTTGAAATAGAAACGCCATGAAATTCTGTACAAAAATCATATCTGAACTTTAATTTCAGACCTTTAATCAAGAAGATTAAGCAAATTATATGTAATCCGTAAAACTGAAAGTTTTGTAAATTCGATATTTTTTCGGGTCGAACTTTTTTGTTATTCTATTATTTCTGTGAAATAGTTTAGCAAAAGTGAAAATTGAGCTTGTACATGATACTTCTGAATGCGTTTTTTCTCGTGACCTTTGACCCTTTCACCCCGATGTCGCCTATCAGTAAGCGACGCTATAAGTTAACGAGATACTGTATAGAAAAGTACTTTCTTTTGCTTTTTGTCTTAAGCAGGAGATCAGAAGACGTAAGCTGTCATATCTTCTCTCTTCAGTACTTTGTTTGAACTCTGTATTCCATAGTAAAGAACAAGGAAGAAAAGCTGGCAACTTTCTTTCTTTTCTTGCCCATACTTTGTATAATATGGAGAAGAATGAAAAAGTAATTCGAGCGATTATTCAGTTCAACAGAAAAAAATGACTCATTTTGTGGTGATATAACGACGAGAACGATAAACTACCAGTAGAAGATAACGAAAAGGTCATTAAGTGTATTTATCAGGAGTTAACTGTCCATGAAAATGAAGATCTCGAAAAAAATTCTAAGAAAGAGTTGAATGGGTTAGAGTAAAAATCTCGGTTTAAATAATCATCAACTTCTTGGTATTTGTTTGCTAATGATGTTAAACCGTTCGGTTGTTGATCGAAGCACTGTGCTAAAACTCCCTTTCGTATAGAAGAAGAAAACTTAATTGAAACATGTGAAGATGATGCACATACTAAAAATAAATGTATCGCACAAATGTCTCGTAGATTATAGTGTCACAACCTCTATAGAGAAAACATATCGTACGTAGAATGTGTTGTGTATATATTTCTTTCGTTGTCTGCTGACTGTTCATTCACCTTCTTGTTTCAAACATACAGCTATATTTAAACAACGTGATTGAACGTACAAAACTCCTATATTTTCGTCTTGATTATTTTTTTTACAATTATTTGTCGATTATTTATTTGTTGAAAATACTTCATCTCGACTAATGATCGAGAGAAGACTATCATTAAATGGTCTGACAAAGATCAGATCACTTCAACGATGGACAGATCCTACAATCTGACTTCCTTGAATTTTCAACGTGGCAACAATGAAATAGAAAAAATTTGAATCACATGCTTCTGAGAGAAAAATTCAAAATTTGTCATATGATAGATTTGAACCACGCTTTCAGAATGTGTCGTATATTGTGCTGTAAAGTGCGACACATTTTATTTTAGTGTGTGGCCCCTTATTAGAAGTTAAGCATTAATTTAGAAAGTTATGGCAAAAAACATTTCTGTTATAAGAAATCACCATTAAATAATGTTCATTTAATAATTTGAAAAAATAGTAGTCCTTCGCTCAAACATTTATTAGTAAAAAAAGATACCGTCACGTGATTTATTACGAAATATGAACGATCTTAACGAAACAAAGAGCAACGTACACTCAGAAGCTACAAACAAATAATGGCATGACATTATTCTTTAGCAACTAAAACTATTTTTTGTATATCTTTTCAAAAAGCATAATAAAATATCTACTTACTCGTTATTACTTAATTTATGAAATGAACATAACACTACTTCAATATTTCCATATTTCAGATAATATTAACCAATCACCCATATTATTGGCACATACGACACAAAATCGTCCAAGGTTCAGCGATTTATCATCAAATCCAACATATACTCATGTATAGATACAACACAAACTAACCATCAAATGATACAGATCAATGCATTTCTCATTATATCAAATATTTCTCATATATAAAGGCACAATAATCTACTACAATCCTATCACAAGTTATCTATAGCAAAAGATGTCTACCAACTCCGATTCATTTCGCGCACTTATTACTCAATCTCCAATTACATCACGATCAATCCAACAAGATCTAACAGAGCCATTTATTCGAATCAGGCTATACCAAATAAGTACATTAAATGTATTAGTAATTTTTTATTGAATTACTTATTTGGATATAATAGCTTATGAATCCATCTCACGACGTCCTGGCAAGACAGAATCAACTGTTATCGTGGAATACCAATGATTCGATTCACTCTCACCCTCAATATGCAATTAAGCCGTCTGATGAATCCTTAAGCAAGGACAAAATCGCGACCACGGTATGCTCTTCTGCTCATTCTCTCACCCTCAGTCACCCCACACCCTTAGACACCCAGATTACTGATTACAGTAGCTCCTACTCACACCCTCGTCCTCAATCGTCGTAAGTAGCTGGGAATTGATCTAAAAATAACTCGCTCTCAAAGAACAACTGCTACAATCGTCATAAAATTCTTTATCTCTGTCTTGTTTTATGATGAGTATCTAACGTTCCTTTTGTAAATATGAGAAATTTATTTCGCTTGATAAACAAAGGATTACTCATATAAGAGGTAAGACTAACACATATATTTTTAATAAAACAACATTAAAACACAAAGTAAACCTGAAAAATAGTTTTCCTTAATGTCTGAAAAAAATCAGCCTAAAACTTGACACATTACCCTTGGAACCTATTTATCGAATACTCAACCATATTGATCCATTGGTTATACTACGTTCTCTGCAAAATGTTAATACACGTATGAATAAAATTATAACCAGCTATCGACCATTTCAGGTAAATTTTTCTTTTCATTTAACGTCGAATATCTATCATTTATTTCCATTATATAATAAGAGTTATCTAGACCCTTAAAAAAAGTTTTTTACAAAATCAAAAAAGGATCTTCTCTGGGCACAAACTTGAAACGTTTTTTATTGTCACATAAAAAAGCTTTTGTATCAAACCTTCTCGTCGAATAGCAAACATGGTTACATAGATAGGGTTTCGTACCGGACCTTTCCATTGAATCCAAACCATTGGTTCCACAGACAAGATTGCATACCAAACTTTCTTATCTAACAGTAGCAGCTTGGGTACTGTAAGTGAAGAAGTTTGACCATATTTAAGTCAAATGAAAGCTTTCATCACCAAACTAACAAATTTAAAATACTACGGCGACATACCGTGCCTAAAACAAATTATTTAGGTTTTCAGGTATGAAAAATTTAGGTATAGAAATTAATCGAAAAAGGTTCACTCTCCTACTGTAATGACAAAATACACTTTTGTTCGAGCCATATGAAAGAGAGCCCATTCAAACCTCTGAATAGATTCGAATAACAGTATGTTTCGTTCTTACAATAGAGCAGTCATCCTATTCCGTGACGTTGAACATTAGAGCATTAGTTCTGTCTAGGGAACTAATTCCACCGATTCCGGAATTACATGAACTCTGAGAAGCGATTCCAAAATTGGTACTAGTTCCATCAATTCCGGAATCGGAAGGAATTCCTAGGGATTCCGTCTGGAACCGGATCCGATATCACTCGATTGTGTTGATGGTTAATCTGCAACTGCAACAGCAAACATGAGGGTGAAGGAAAGAAGCGATTCCGGAATGGGTACTAGTTCCATCAATGCCGGAATCGGAAGGAATTCCTAGTAATTCCATCTGATTCCGGGTGAATCCGGTTCCGAAAATTCAATTCCGGATCCGTTCACTATGATAACTCCGCACCATCACCGAAAGGCTGATGTATATGTGATTCCAGAATCAGACGGAATTCCCAGGAATTCTGTATGATTTCGGAATTGAATCATATTATGTTAATATCTGTTTCCGGAACCCGATGGAACTAGATCCTAGGCGGAACTGATTCCGCTAATGTTCAACATCACGGAATAGGATGTATTCTCCTCTAATATATACCATGATGCGATTATCTACGATGATCTATTCACCTTAAAATGATCGATTTTGTGACCGTGACAGACAGTAATATGAATAGGATGTGAGATCATAATAATTTTAATCCTGGAAGAATTGCGCTAAAAGCTTTTTCTGATACTCTCCCGAAAATTGTTATATTTATGAGTGTGTAGAGCAAACATTTCTCTACATATTCTGCGCTAAAAGTATAAGATGACAAATAGTCTACCTATTTAAGCCTTACTTTGTAAATCTATAATCTTTTTGTCATCCTATAAAATGAATTTAGTATACTGTAGATGATTAGCAATGTGAATATCATTTTAACAGAACACAATGTAAACGTATTACATATACGATGAAATCACCTATTTACATATGCATATGGATAATGATAAGTGTACATTTGACTTTCTCCATTTTCTGTTCTCTTTCAATCTTAGAAAGTATAAATTAAGTCAGTCTATTTTATTCAGTTCAAAATAAATCATTAATTATTCATCTATTCTCTAAATTTTATTTTTTTCTCACACAAATCAAATATTATATGATCTATCAAAAGACATGCTTTTGATAAATGGATATAATAACTGATATGACGTAAAATCAACATTCGATTGGCTTTTGTAAAGTTATACAACAAGAAAATCGTAAGACGAAAAAAAAACCGTCTTTACTAGACAATATTCACCTGTATTAATGATAATATTGAGTAGAGAGGAAAGAAAAAGAAATTTATATTTATCTCACATTACCTATACAAAAATATTTATTTCATTTGAAAGTTTATTCTAAGGATCATGGGGGTTATAACCCATCATTTTTCAAAAATATTATTTTTCGAATTTTTTTCTATACGTTGTTGCATCAAAATAAAATTACTATCACATTCATCCTCATCCACACACCTTGCATTCATCTTCTCCGTCACATACTTACCGTCATCAATGAGAAAAAATTCTAAAAATAATATTTTTGAAAAATGATGGGTTATATAACCCACAAGGTCCGACTTTTTCCCTAGAAATGCATCTTATCATATTTTCAACTATTTATATTTAAGAATCTACAAGATATAATCAAAATATTGGATATTTCAAAAGTTCGTGAATTGTTTAAGCGATTTAAATATTTTTTTAAATAATATAATTGAATATTATTTGAAATTTTATTTTAGATACTATTACTACCGAAACAATCTCAAAATGATATAAATACCACGTGCTATCACACTGACTATTGTGAGCTAGATATCACGATATCCTACATAATAATACAGTAACGTATATTCAATTTGATACAACAAATCTTGCGCCCAGAACATAATGACTTCATTACCCACAATTGAACAATATATTCTTTAAGCTGAGGAATTTGATTGAATTTGGTTTAGTGAGCATGTTATGAAGTATTTCAGCAATGGTCTCTGTGAAAAAGTATTGCTGTAAGCTGAAAGTATTTAAAAATTCTAGTCAGGGTAAAGGCACTTCAGACCAAATTCTTTCATGACTAACGAGATTCGGCGACAATGAGATCAGTACGACTAGCATTAACTACACGAACAATAAGATAGCACTATTACCTATTGTCATAACTTCACATTTGACATGTCCGTCTTTCTTGGACGCCAAATGAAACTTCTTGTAAATTCTCAGCTTTTTCATTTACAGCAATGAATATATAGCTACTGAAACGACCTCGTTACTTCATCTTCACTGGAATTTCTTAACCATTTTTTATACATTGTTATAGTGTTTGATGTTCACTTGAATACGGTTAACGGTATCGCTTCTTATACGAAAATGAATACTCGTTCAATGAATATTCTACTATTACTCTAGCATTAAATGTCAAAACTGACGAGGGAACACATCCAACTGTCCAATCCCTTTTGAGCTCGGACTTTGTGCATAAGATAGACCACAATGAGGTATGAAAAACCCCAAAATATTGAGTGCCCTTAGGTCTTCTATCCAGAGTTATAGACATTTTACTGAAATTTTGGCCTATAGCATGGTATATACCTCAAAATTGAATGACGGTATTTCGACCTGAAATTTCTCCCAGAAAGAGACCTATTGGTGAGTAGAATGGCCTGAAAATTTCAGCTCAAAAGAATGTTTCCTTCTCGAGATATTATATTTCCAAAAATGACTTGTATGCGACAAATAGTGCTAGAATTTTCTATATTTCGAGAGTTTAATATCTCGAGAAGGAAACATTCTTTTGAGCTGAAATTTTCAGGCCATTCTACTCACCAATAGGCCTCTTTCTAGGCGAAATTTCAGGTCGAAATACCGTCATTCAATTTTGAGGTATATACCATGCTATAGGCCAAAATTTCAGTAAAATGCCTATAACTCTGGACAGAAGACCTAAGGGCACTCAATATTTTGGGGTTTTTCATACCTCATTGTGGTCTATCTTATGCACAAAATCCGAGCTCAAAAGGGATTGGACAGTTGGCGATGTTCCCTCGTGAGCGTTTTTTAAATTAGTAATAACAAAGAAAGAGAAAATTTTTGTATGAGATACCAGCACTTTTGGCTCACTTTGTATATATGATAACACTAGCATTTCTTTTAAGTAGAAATGAAATACAATTTCGTATCGTGTCGAAATACAGAGAAGTACAAGAATTACAGAAGTCTGTTTTTCCTCTTGACATCGGATGACCCCTAAAGTCGATTTTCACTTATGATCGTCCCCCTATTATACTGCGAGGACAAGCAATGATATCATCGTAGTGCAATATTTAGAAAAGAAACGAAAAAGAAAAAAGTATCTTACATATTAGTTAGAAATTACTTTTATATTATTTTAGTGTTTTGAAAATGGCCCATTGAACTAGACCAAAAGTTTCATTATATTATTTGCATGAAATCAATAAACGATTGAAAAATTTGCTAATCTTGAAAAAGCATCTTACCTATTTTATTTTCGTTACTTTTTTATTTTTATCTTTTCTCACTTCAAATATTGCTTTTGCTATACATCAATTATAATGCACTATCTCCATGTATATATGACATTGCTTTCAGATATAATGGTTAGACTACATCATGTGAGAAGAAAAATGAAAAGATAAGAAAAAAAGCAAATAAGTAAAGAAAAGACACATGACTTGCAACATGAAACAGAATATAAACTAGAAAATCTATCCATTCGTATCATTTTCGGTTATATTTCTAAGATGACTATGCTGGCAACTGAATCAATCAAACATGATGACATTGTTACCAATAATAAAGAGGAGATTGTATCATCCGTTTGTTATTATGATTGGACAAACAAATTGATATGTGACAATAGTTTTCCAATGAAATGGCAACTAGCAATGGAAGAAGACATTAATAGTAACGCCGGTCCAAAAGATGTTATTACCATTAGTTTGATAGGTGGTCAAACGAGTGATCGACATCATATAATAAACTCCTTATTTCGTTGCAATCGACTAGTCGATAAGCCTTCAACTGACCATACACAATCCTTTATGACTTATTTCGAGAGTACACAGTTGATTAACCTGCTTCCATCGAACCAATCCCTTGTTGTTTTTGACTATGTTGTCAATTTTCCATCGCCCGGTTACTATGCTTCAAGAGATCAAATCTTTGAAGTTGACAAAGTCGTTAAATTTTCGTTCAAACTAAGTACTGTAGTTATTTTGTGCTATTCACTTTCACATCAATATATGACGAATCCGATTGAATCTATCTGGGAGCTTTACATCAACGAACTGGCTTCACGAAATATGGATACCATGAAAAGTCCCATATTAATTATTCTTCAATTATCCACATCCCGAGACATGCTACTCACACCAGCAGACGCTAAGATCGAATTTTTCAATAAATATCGAACTAGTATCGACCAACTATATGAATATTTTTCCAATATTCTTGTATGGTGTTTACCGGAAGACATTAATGCTAATGCAGAACATTCTATCATCATTATGGATGAACTCAAAACTCTCCTGAAAAGCATTCATTCGAGATCTGGTATTCAATCACGCATTTTTAGCCGCGACATATGGCTAGATGAGTTCGATCAAATTTTAAATCAGACCCAAAGTGAAATTAAAACTGTATCCGATCGAAATATTTATAAAATCATTACTCAATCTAGAAATTACTTTTTGTATCTGTATGAACGAACATCTATGCGTTCGGTGAATTGGTTCAGTTTCTGTCGTTCGCAGACAATTAACTTTCTTGCGCATACTCTCGCTGTGCAACTCATTCGAGAGAAGAAAATAATAGATAAGGAAGATGTATCTAACCTTACTTCAAAAGTATTAGATTTACTATTTAGTAAATTGTATAATTTGGAGCCTTGTGAAGCGCTTTATAATGGTATTGGATATACAAAAGATGCATCCCCTGTGTATTGTTATCAGCCAAGAAATGCACACATTACTCATCGAACATCATGTTGTGTCTATGGCATTTCGAAATTGAAAAATATAATGAAAATTGCTGCTGTTGATCGTTGGAATGGAGATTTTGTCTCCAGTTGCAATGAGAAGCCGGGATTAACGGATAAAAATACATTGGCTGTTATGGTTCGAGATTATGCTCTCAAGGCTTATTTACGAGAACAAGATAAATCAGTGGTCTACGATGCACTTATCAGCTTCTTTCATAATAGTAATATTTATGTGACAGACATGATGCAAGAAGAATATACATATAGATTTCGATTTCACTGTTTGTGCTGTTTCAATATTACTTTTGTGAACGAATATGGAATATGTTATGCGTGCAACAGAAACCTCGTGAAATATTCACAAGCTAAAATCAATTTTGAATTACCGGTAACGAATACTGCTTATGCTACGCCGAATAATTGTGTTATATGTATAATGAACCAATGTGACTACTACCTTTTACCTTGTGGTCATCATGGCTATTGTTATAACTGCGCTGAACGAATGGTCAACATCTTTCATCGATGTGCGATTTGCTTCAAAGAAGTAACAGACCAAATAAAACTTACCTACAATTTTACCGAGAAGCATCAAACTTTAAGCAAAAGTTCCTTTCCCATCATCGAGTTAAAACGTATGATATCGATTAAACTATTAATTCGTTGAGATGAACTCTAGTGACGCATATTTTAATTCAAATTTTATTAGAGCTATATTGAACATTAGCGAAATCCCGTGCATACTGCACTGCCCAGCTTTTTGCTATAAAATGTTACATTTCTGATTTAACTTTGATCCATAATAAACAATCAGATCCTTCGCACTATGTGTGAGTCAGTCCATATAAGCCACGAACGAACTTTCTCAATCGAGGTCATCAGATTTTACTTAATTAAAAATATGTTGTAAAGAAAAGACTTTAATAAATTTTCTCGCAAGCCGTTTTAAAAAATATTGAACCCTTAAATTTTAATGACCATTTTAAAAAAGGATGGTCCGAATGTGATCATATCTCAAGAACAGCTTGATCACTCAATAAAATGAAAAACCATCATTTTTGGCATTTTATGGTCAGCACTAACTTTTGACTACAATAAGATAGAAGTCTGAAATTTTTACTGTAAGTAGAGGACTCTGTGATATGCTTCGCCTAAAACTTTCAGCCATGTACATCGTTCTATTCGGTAAAGACAGTCCTCTCAAAAATGACTTTTTGCTAAAAAAATGGGGTTTTTTAAGATAGGCTATCTTCTAAGAAATAGCTCTGCTACTCTCTAAAAAATAAAGGAGTATTGCAGAACCTTTTTCGAGATTCTGCTAGTGGGTACTGCACAAAACCACTAGAAAAGGTTCTGTCCGAAAGAGGATTTTATAGAAAACCTACGAAACCATTTTTGATTTTCTGGCGAAAAGGTTTTGTGGAAAATTGATGATACCATTTTCGCTTGATTTACAAAAAAGGTTTTGTCCCGTGTACAAGATTTTTCATTACTTAGATGGTTTTCCTCTCTCACATATACTCTTATACCTACATCCTTACAACTATAGCCTTATAACTATAGTCTTGACATTATACTTACATATGTATACCGTCAAAGTGAATACAGCGGAGACTTCCGTGATGAGATCTTGTGAAGTGTTGAAAATCTCATGAGGTCTCATAAAATCTGTGCGAACTCCTTGAACTTTTCGAACGTCTATTGAAGTGCGGTGCAATGCTTTGAAGTCTTTCAGAAATGTGAAGCCTTGGTGTTACAGTTTTAAAATGAAATGCTCTCCCCGATTTATATGTACATGTATAGCCTTATATATGTATGCTTATATGTTTCTATATGCTTATGATTACATCTCTATACTTATTGGTGAGACCTGCGTGGTTTCCACTATACTCTTATATTTACAGGTTGAGATGTGTACTGGGATATGTTTGTCTTATGCGGATACTCTTATGCCTAGTTATTTTTAGGTATGAACATGTAATCATAGGTTTAGAACTGTATATTGGCATTTGCGTGTTTCGTCGAATACTCCAACATAATGGGAAAATATATTTTTGATCACCAAAAAAAGGGACACATGATCACCAAATTTTTTTATTGTGAAATGATCACCAAAAAAAGAGACAATTGGTCACCAAATTTTCTTGTTGCTAAATGATCACCAAAAAAAGAGAAATTTGATCACCAAACTAATTAATGTAAAATGTGCGATAATATACTATGCTTATGGAACATATAATATGCTCGTAATAGATCATACTTTTATCAAAAATTGTTGATTGATTAATCTGATAAGTTTTAATTAAAAGAGGGATCAACTAATTACGCCTAAATGAGCTAATGACATAAAAGCGTTTTAAACTTTTTTTCTATCATAACAAATCATTTTACAAGAAATGTCTGATACCAAATGGATATTGCTTCACATTGCTAAATCATATGAAGAAGCAAAAGAATTCGTAACAACAACATATAATGTTTGTCAATATCGATGATCAGATTTACAAAACAAAACCAAATATTCATTTAAATGCAGCCAATACAGACGATATCCATTATGTAAAATTGAAATTAAAATTATTGTAGAAGACAACAATATGCAGTCAATTTCAATCATGTTAAGAAATACTCATCAACATGAAGAAAATGAACGAAATCCAACGACAAGATTACCATCACCAATACGTCCATCCGTGTCAAATCATGTCAAATGTGGATTAACGGAAGGTCAGATAAAGAAATCATTGGCTATTAATTATGCACAAACTTCAATTGATGAAACTAAATTACAATTTAATTACATATGAACGAAGAAAAGATCGACCAGAAATATTTTCAGTTTATGATCTACAAGAATGGTGCTATGAACATAAAGAAGGTAAGGACTTACATTCTACATTTGTTCCTTTTTATAAAATTGATAATATTAATAATTTGTTCATATTTTTTACAACCAAACAATTGTTTCAACAAATTCAATACACAACATTCTTGCAAGTTGATGCTACGTATAAGTTAACTTGGAATAATTTACCTTTGCTTGTCTTCGGTTCCACCGATGCTAATCGTCATTTTAAAGTATTTGGTATGGCATTAATTTCCAATGATGAAAATTCTGAATGCTTTATTGATTTGTTTAATTCAATTAATAAGTTATCTCTTCAAGACTTCAATGAACCTTGTGTAATTAATCAAATAATGGCAGATGGTACGCCAGGTAAAATGCGAGTTATTAATTAAGTAATTGCGACGTATTTCTTTTATTTAGCACTTACAAGTGCTCAAAATATGATATTTCCAAATAGTCGACGTTTAATGTGTTGGAGCCACATGATTAAAAAATGCCGTAATCATCAAAATTTAGTTACTAAAAATGATTGGGTAATTATTGATAAAGATATTCATGAACTTCAATTGGCCTTCTCTGATGATATATTTGATCGTGGTGCACATTTATTACTACAAAAATGGAATCAAATTCCATCTATGAAAAGATTTATTGATTATTTTGTTGATCAATGGGCTTTGAAGCTGCGTTACTGGTAAGAAAAATATTTAAAAAAACAATAAAAAACATTCTCTTTTATAGGTATGAAGGCGGAGCTTTTGGTAAACCATCAACAAATAATGGTTTAGAATCACTAAATGCAACTATTAAAAAAACGTATACGTTACGCAATAAATTACATCTATCTGCTTTTCTACCTAAGGTAGAAGCTATGTTATTAGATTGGTCACAAGCAACTATTACAACACCATTTGCTATTATACCTGATATAACTTCTGACATGGTATTACATGCTTATAAATGGTCTTTAAATGTTAATCAATTTGATATTTTGTTTTATTATAATAACTTTTACATAGTTCCTTCTTCAAGAAATGTTATGTCAACATCGACTTGGTTGGATCTCTATAAGTCAAGCCAATGGACATCCTTTAATCATTATGTTGCATGGAAATCATCTTGCTGGTTAGTGTCACCGCCTGGATCTTGTACATGTCCAATTGGACTTAAACAATATAGGTGCAAGCATTCGATCGGATTGGCTATTATATTCAGTATTTACAAAATTAAAGATGAAACTCGTGCTGTTCCACTAGGAAAACGAAAACCTCCTGAACGTCCAAAGAAAATTCGCACAGCATATTATCATGATTAAATATAAATATTCATATTTTTGTTAAATTTGTGTAGAATATAGTCAGTTGAGTTTATATATGTTATTTTCATTCTATTTATTTAAATAATAAATTTGGTGATCAAATGTCTCATTTTTTGGTGATCATTTCGCAACAAGAAAATTTGGTGATCACTTGTCTCTTTTTTTGGTGATCATTTGTATCATTTTTTGGTGATCATTTGGCAAAGAAAAAATTTGGTGATTAAATTAATTTTTTTTGGCGATCAAAAATATTCTTACCCAACATAATTGTTAGTGTATGCTCAAATACATAGCAGTCGAACAATAGAAACAAATTGAAAAGGTCGAAAAATAGAAGAAAACTAGTGGCATTTTTATTTTGCCAGTAGATAAAAGCAGTGTTCGGTCGATCTGAGAAATTGTTCGTTTGGTATAATAGGGTATCGCTAAATAAAAGAAAGGAAAAATATGTGATGAAATAGTACCATCACATTGACTCTAAATCGCATTTTAGAAAAGATGTTTTGTTCCAAGCTTTTCAAAAAAAGAATATCATAATAGTTAGATAGTAAACAAAGTTTTCTTATTCAAACTTTTGTATAATTTCTTATTTTCACCAAAAAACGCTGAAGAGTTCTCCAGAGCTGACAGAACCTTTGTTGTTTCAATATTTTTGAACAGGGCAATTTGCATAGTTCAACATTTTTTTGACAAAACGTTAGAAGGTTCTGGATTACTAGACAGAACTTTTTCAGTTCTATATACTTGGAAAAAGAACTTTACATGGCTCTGCCTTCTTTTGATAGAATCCTACTAGGTTCAGCCTTATTGGACAGAACTTGTTTAGGTCTATAGTTGTGGTCTGAGAACTAATTTTGGTTGAGCCTTTTTTCGACAGAATCGTACAAGGTTTTGCATACCATGGGCAGAACTTCTTTGGTTCAGTATTCTTGGATAGAGTGCCTTTCATGGTTCGACATTTTTTGAGCAGAATCCAATAGATTTTGCACCTCTGAGCGGGAAGCTTCGTATGGTTTAGTGATTATTGAGCAGAACCTTACATAGTTTCGGTAGGAGTGGACAAAACTACTTGAGTTCAGTATTTCTGAATAGAGAACATTTGGTGATTCCGGGTCATTGGACAGAACTCTTTTGGTTCAGACTCTTGGCTAGAGAACCTTCTTTTCAGTTCAGTATCACCGATCAAAACCTTTCCACAGTTTCGTGCTAGCATACAGAACTATAATTTGGTTCTGCAAACCTTCTATTTTTTTAGAGCACGGAACGAATAGAGAAAACGCTTCTTTGATACTTTTTAATCATCTTCATTTTTTCTCTATTGATTCTTTTAATTTATTGAACTTGATAAAAGAACTTATTTTGATGCTCCAACCCTAGTAAAAGTTTGGTCGTCAAAGTTCGACGGATGAGAAGAAGAAAATACTATGAACTTCACCTAGATTCAAGATGTTCCCCCGCCTATACTTGTTTTGTTGATGCACATGAAAATTCGTATGCACCAATATGACATGTATTAATATATTATTTTAACATAACTTGTTTTATCTTATTTAGTTTTTTATTTTCTAGTTTTTACAAATATTATCATTTTTTTACTTACATTTAGTCTATTTAATATCTATCATCTTATGAGATGGAAACTAATTATTTTTGTTCCATTGCTTAAAACTTTCTCATAATTGTACATTTCATAGAAAATAAAAATAAAAAAATTAATAACGCAATTATATATGACATACACAGAATGATTCACTTGTTTTCATCAGTTTCCTTCAGTTTATTGTATTTCTATATGATTAGATAGAGCATTGATTACGCTAACCAACGATATTGCTTTTCATTTGTTTTATCACATGTCTTAGTTAAAAAATTAAAAAAGTTCTAAAACTATCTAAAAAAACTTTTGCAACTGCATACTTGACTCAGACCACGTTCGATTGTCGTCAAATTAGTGTTACATGGAAAAGATCCTTCAAACTCAAAGTTATATTAAGTATTGAATGGAGCGGTTTTGAGTTCGAGGAGAAAATAAAATTTTACTATTGAAATTTTAGACACTTTCGCACTACTTTCATTCCGGTTCTATTCCTATAATCTCAAATTTGGCTATAAGATTTTACAACTAAATCAGGTTAAAATTACATGAAGTAATAGAGAAATTGTTAGCCTATGAAACTGTATATTAATGGAAAAGTTGGATATAACTAGACGCCTATAGTTTACTCTACAAAAACAAATAATTGAAGTTATATCAAAAAAAATTTGTTAAATGGTCACTAAATTTTCAGTCTAAGTAGAAAATAAATTGATAAAAACTATATAGTTCGATAGAAAAATGAATTCTCTATCTGACTATATGAGAAGGAAAAATATATGCTTGTCGAATACGTTATAAATACTCGAATTATTCGAAGAAAACATCTCAAAGTTCCAGAGAAAGAAAAGTTGTTTTGTCTGCTTTAGGAAATCTGCTCATTTTCTAACCAACACATAAGATAAACCGAATGAAAACTATACCATTGGATAGAGTAATCAACGCTTTATCTTATCCTATAGAAATAAAAAAAATTCTGACGTTTAACAGAATTAATATAAATAGAAGAAAACTAGCCAAAATAAATGAACTGTCCTGTATAACATCGATTAGATGGATTTTACACTAATTTACAAAAGCAATTTATAACGTGGTGGACAGAACATTATGCATTTCCAGGTTCAAACGTCAAAAATGTAAAAGTTCGATCGATAGGTACAACACAGAGTACTCTTGAAGATTTCTTCATACACAAAAAACCTCCCAAAGAAGTGTTAACCAAAATGGAACCGTAATCAATAACAACTACTTCAGCATTATTAATTAAAAACTTCTAAACTATACATCTTGTGTGCTCATTTGCTTTGTACATTGTAATAAAACAATTAAAAACTTCTATTTCTTCAAAATAACCTTGTGTAAAATATTAATTATGAAATAAATACTTACATACGAATTACTGTATTTTCAAAAACTTATTGCTCCAAGTAAAATAAACATTCTATTTTTCCTTATCCATTTTAGATATATACTATCTTCTTCACTTTCTATTAAAGAAACACGATATTCTCAAAAACAAGCCAAATTATAACTCATCTTATTTAAGTATTCCACAAAACAAACAACTTTCTTCTTCTCTATAGCTCATCTGCTTTAGAATGAATAATAATTACAGTCAAATAAGCAATGGTAGATCAAAATAACTCTATTACAACAGCACAAATAAATCTAATATTAATCAAATGGTTTCAATCGGCCTTTCTACTGAAAGTGAACCATTCTTACTCTTCAATTCGAGAAACATGTTTCCAAACGAAAGACAATTCATTCGTAATACAGTACATCCTAACAATTAAACTACACGACAACTAGGCGGACGAAGACCATGATAACGAAGGCGGCAACACGGAGATGAACAACGACGAAAACAACAAGAGTGGGAAGAAGATATTGAAGTAGAACAACCAGTATCCCAAACAAGCCATCAAATAACCAGAATATCCTTTGATACTGAATCAAATCATCATTAATGGAAATCTTTTGGCTTCTGAAAATATAACGGCGACACATAAAAAAGTCCATTATTGCAAGCGTATAAATGGGAAAAAAACGATCCAAAAGCATAGCGGTAAGAAAAACAATTGAAAGACTTCGAAATACTTGCTCAATTGGAACCATTACGTTTGATCCAGGACGAAATTAAACAAAGAAAATAAATAAATGAACTACCAGAACTATTACAAGAAAAATATAAAAAACAAAACCAACAACAATCAAAACGCCATCCAGAATCGGAAAACACAGTTTCCATATTGCAACATTCGAACAAAAACTAAGTTTTCCTATCTATACTGCATACCGGTAACCTTCATACATATTTCACGAAGTGAACAAACAAAAAATTACACCTGTCAGTAACACAGTTCAATTATAACATATGCATTAATGTAAAATTATAAAAGTAAATATTTCCTTCTATTGCTCACCACAACGACAGACACCATTTCAAGTTCAACTGGCCTCATAAAAATTTCTATTGAATTTTGAGATTTAATTTTTAATGTAGAATTACATTCCAAATTTACCTGACGAGTTCTTTAAGCAAGGATGAAACGCATCGTAAGTAGCTTGGAACTATTATTCTTTTAAAACTCACACCCTCGCCCTCACCCTCTATTTCAATTATATTTGTATCCTTCACTCTTCAAATGTCAATCTATAAATGTTTGAAAGATATATTTATTGTTTATTAACGAATCCACAATCGGACATGATAAATAGCACGGACGTCTCTTGTTATCGTACACGTGGATGGCAATCGATGACGCAACCATCTGACAAGTTTATCCTCTACTACAGATGAGTCTTCGTCCCACGTTTCTTCATCATCTCGACATCGAATATTCAATGCGCGAAGATTAATCATTGTATTGACAAGATCAGTTATACATGTTCGATTTTCGACGCGGATTACAAGCACCTCACACTGAACGCCCAACGATGAACGACTTAAAGTTGAACATTGCTGATTGTTGAACCAATGGCCATAATTTTGTAAGTTGAGTCGACGAATTGGCATACTCGGTGACATTTGTGAAAGGATCGACGACGAGAACTCATTGACTTTTAATGAATAGAGGCGAGATGCTCGATCGAATAAACTTTGCAGATTAGATAGAGCACTCGCATCATGTTTGTCAGATGATGAATTGGTTGTGGTCATTGCGTTGAGTTCGGAGAAGTCGAAGAGGAAATCATAGCGCCTCGATATCTCGAGTGAGGTCAATTGATCTAATCGTGGGACAAAGGATAAAAAACAATCAGTGAAAGGAAGTATTGTAGAAAGGGTATGAATGTTGTAACAGTGATGATAAGATGAAGCCCATTTTTCATTTGTATGAATGTCGTAATTAAGAAGACGCACACGATGATACGACCAACGATCCTCATCTTGAGGAGAAGTCGATTTCGACCGGGTTGGATAATGGACATCAAAATCTTTAAATGCATAAGGTAGAGTGTAGAGATGAATGGGATTGTAGCTTTCCTCTGGATTCCAATCACATCGAACAAACCATTGGTGCTCCTCAAGCCAAAATGGACTTCGAAATGAATCGACTAGTTCAGTGACTTCTTGTTCTTGATTATGACTGTCATTATGGCTAGTGACCAATCTGAATTGAAAACGTTTGAGTTTTGGTAAATGATTACGAATGATTTGTTCCCATTGCGTTCCATTCATATGCATGTCTATCATCTCGATTGTCAATTGACATAAATTGGGCATGTTTCGTAAGAAGTTTCTTATTGTATCAGGCTCTTGATAACGATAACAAGCCTTCAATATGGTAATCGGTGGAACAGCACATGTTAGGTTTTCATTACAAGACTGGTTATCGAAAGTCATAGAAAGATGTTGAAGACAAGGTGTGTGTTCGAACAGACGATCCATGTAATTCAAATGACATTTGACACCCGAGATGAACAGACGTTCGAGTGATGATGAGATCATGGTTGGTGGAGGAAAATAAATTCCATATTCATAAGTAATGTCTAAATTGCAATAGGTAAGTTTGGATAGACTCCAGATGCTATTCACTAAGCGAATAAAAAAAGCGTAGTCACATCGGAAATAACAACTGATGAAGGTTAAATGAGTGAAATGAGGAAGATGACACCATTCTAACATTAATTTGGTCATAATCTCTGTAGAGCGAAGATGAGCCAGTAAAAGTGATTTCAGTTGAGTGAATTGACGAAGAGTCAAACCATGTTCAAGAAAGAGATTAATTTGTTGTGGAGTCTCATCATCATCTGATAGACGGAGTGAAACGATTCGTTCGGCAATTGATGGAAGATATTGTCGACAGATGATATTGAAATTATGTTTGGATACGGATTGAAAGTCAAGACCGTGCTCTCGTAAATGAGTTAAGACTAGAGTGTCAAGGCGAGCATTAAGACCGTAAAAGGCGCGAAGAAGAGGTACGGTATTGAGAAATTCGAAAACGTTGAGTAAAAGCTCATTGGCCAACGTTTCCAAATTTATCTCTCTTGCTCGTGTACTTGCAATGGGATTTACATTGCTATGAAATGAATCCAGAGCGCGAAAACGCCTGTGTGACATCTATAAGTAATCGTGAAACAGAATAATCTGACAAAGATGATTTCTTTATTTCTTGTCTACTATGATGTTAGCTCGAGAAAGAACGATAACACAGTCATATTCTTCTCTTATACATCGTTTCTTTCATGACTCAGTGTGCATTAAGAATGTTTTTACTTCATTATTGACGTGTTGACTGCACAATGGAGAACAATAGAAGAAGAATAGAAGATCTTTTCAAAATATATGACTGCGTTGTAGTCGTGTTTCCGAATCGCTAAAACTCATGTTACATCTCGATTGGATGTAAGCAATTCAGCTTTTAGGCTGTGAACAGTCCTGTATTCACGAGGGGTAATCCCTTTTCGTTCCCGCTTTTTTTTTACGGACATCGATCGTAGAAGTCCGTTTCGAACCCCAGTTCCTCGGAATAAAACCATATGTGTGGAATGAAAAGGTCAGAAGATCGGAAGGAAAAATACCGGATGTTCGAAACAAAAAATGATCGATGTTTGGAACGAAAAATACAGGATGTTCGGAACATAAAATGGTGGATGTACGAAACAAAAAGTGACCGATGTTCGGAAGCACATAATCTGGATGTTCGGAAGAGAAAAGTTGGTTTCTGAGAATAACTTGGTTTATATTCTTTTATTTCCTAGTATAGTCTTTCGCAAAAAAACACAAGACAATAAATTTACAGAAGTTGGAAAATAAGTAACATTTATAAGAGAAAAAAATTTAATATCTAATGTTTATTTGCAACATGTCTTGTTTTCTTCTTTTTTTCATGTTTAAGATACTAGCCTCTATAAAACAGAGAAGTTTTTAGTTTTACTACTCATTTCCAATATCTATCTTTAAGATCTATCGCTCACGTCTGAACTCTACACTATTTTAAAAAACTCAAACTGAATGTACAAGAAGAGGTCACTACACTCATTGACTTAAAATATACTAGATCAATAAATTGCTTTCTATATTAAAATATAAATACCATAATTCATTCCGAACATCCCGTATTTTTTTCATTCCGAACAGCGGTCATTTTTTGTTTCGAAGATCCGTCATTTCGTGTTCTGAACATCTGGACAGTTTTCATTCCGAACATCCGGAAAAACGATTTTTGTCCTATATGCGATTTCGAATATCCGGTCAGATAACCGGATGTCCGGAAGAGCGGGGACGAAAAAGGACAAACCCATTCACGAATTAATCCTTCTGGATCGTAACTCGACATACACTGAGGTGCTGACATTCTAAGATATAACAATAGAACGGATTAACGCTTCCATCAAAGACAATCGCCATTTGACACGTAACTGAGTCACTTGAACTCAAGGGATCTTTCGAAAACTACGTAGTTACAGCGTAAACGGAAGAAAACCTTCAAAATGTGTTTTCAAGGGAGAGTAGATTGATGAGAATTCGCTACATTATACGCAATCAAATGGATTCTTTTCCTTTCATCACCGCACGATAGTGGGCAAGCATATGGCAAGTCTAACTGCTTAACAGTTGATTTGCAGGGGAACGGAGAGCTAAAAGCGAACCGGTATCGATTGGCTGATTCACCGATCCGATCCATTTGAGCCTATCAATTAGGCCAGTTTGTGTCGGTTTCTCACTAGTTGAGATTGACAATTTCGGCTTGTTTTTTTCATCAAAAGTTGTCGGTGATTCAACTTGATATTCATCAATATGCATAGGCACATGTAAAAGACACTATCCTATGCTTCTACATTTCAAACCGGAGCCGACACCGGTTATATCGGCAAATCGGTCTTCTGTCGTTACTGCACAAACAATCGAAGAGAAAAATGTGGATTTATATATTTTTTTATCAGGAAAGAAAGATCTTGTCAACTCCCGATCTAGTTCCAGCTGTGACTTCGAAGATAACTTCGTGTGAAGCAAAATTTAGCGACGATAAACCTTAGCGTCTCATCCAAAGAGTAGACATCAACAGTTGTTTTACTAGGCACTGTGAGCAAGAAAATGTCTCGTAGACGATCATAGGAAACGAACTGAAAAATGATAGAAACGATTTTATTTGGTTCAGGATTATTTTCAACAGGCTGCTTCAGTACGGTTCGAAGTCTGGAACGAACGGCCCAGTCTGGTTAGGATTTTCTCGAATAAGTTCTTTATTTATCATAATCACGATAATCATCGATCGATCGAATCAAGATAACAATCATCCTTTTATTTGATCGAATAAAAGCTCCTTCAACTTGCTATTGATCATCATTCGCGTACTCTTCTCTACCTATTAGTGATGAACGTATTATGCGAACGGCGTCTTCATACAAATTGAAGGCAATTGGAAGACACTAAGCCAGGTAGAAAAAAGGTTCAGCATCCATTCGAAAACAATGGAAGCTGCTTTGTGATTGGTTATAAACTATTCACTGACAGAACAAGTGCATACATTATTTTTCAGTAATTACTTTGGCTGAGAACAGAGCGAGATCTATCGATCATTGAAGCGTTATACTTCTAATTGGGTGGTTTGCATTTGATATTTGGCCCTAAGACTCTCACCACATAGTTTCATTAGAGAACCTGCTCTTCTTAAAAGTAATGCTCATTGCTTTTAAACACACAACAACAATTTCTTAGATTAGCTGCAAATATTGTAATATCATCCCGATGAAATATGAGATTAGACTGTACGTTCAATATACTGACGCTTTGCGAGTAACAGAACAGTTTTTCCTTTCGCATCTCGCAGTTGCACTACAACATCGACATTTACACCCGGACCCCACTTTGGACCCTTTCGAGCCATGACCTCAAGAGCAGTGTGTGGCTGAGTTCGCGGATGCTCTTCAACAACGAGCGTTGTCCAAACTCGTGTATCGTCAAGAATGATCCATGCCAAATCAGCTTTGACACCAGCTGGAAATTCACTCGAATCGGCAGTGTAAACTGTGAGTGCTGCCATCAGCGGACTGCCACGAATCGTAGACGTCTCCACATAGTCATCTGAAACCATCATTGGCATAAAATCACGCCAGAGACTGGTCTTCAGTCGCAGTTCTTTGCCATCCATTGATATCACCTTGGGTGTCAGCAATAATGATGAGAGTGGTACGGAGGCGACATCAGGATTGACGACTGCTGAAAAAAAAATCAATCTCACCCTGCATGTTGTGACAAGAGATTTGTTCAAGGTACAATCTGATAGCATGTCAATTTTGAAAATGAAAATTTTTCTTTACCTTGTTGTGGCAGTTTATGGTCAGCATTGATGGCTTCATCTGAAGTTGGTCTGTTTTGGCCCCAATTAGTCCCCATATATATATATCTCCCTGGAAAAAATAGTTAGACTCAATATTTTAAATATATCATCACTATAAATTAAGATTTTGAGAAAAGTAATTATATATTTGGATAGCGCGCGGAGTTTTCTACAACTCTAGATATGTTCGATTTAAATTGCACTTGTTTGTTAAAAATAAATTGCCGTACAATGAAGGCATCCTCATCGCCAGATTCCCCAGAAATACATTTTTTTTGTCGATTTTTCAAGTTTATTTTGAATATAGGAACAAATTATAACAAAAGTAAGTATATATTCTGCAAGCGCATGAAATTCTCTATCACTGTGTATTTTTGTCAGTCTTCACTTGTCACTTTTCTGATGACAAATATCTCAAATATTATTGTTCATATACCCTTCTTCTGATGCATCATGCTCGATTACTCCACACCAACTCCGTGAATGATCATACAGCAATCAAATGAGAAGCATGTCTCATTATTCATCTGTCTACCCCGGTCTTAACGTTGTTAAACATATTTTGCCTTAAATTAATCATTGTGCAGAGATATCGTGCAAATCAACAACATTTGGCCCGGGAATGTAGTACATGAGTATATTAACAGTACTCGAAATATTTGTCATTAAATAAGTGATTAATGAAGACCGATAAAAATACAGAGTGATAGAGAATTTCATGCGCTTGCAGAATATATACTTACTTTTGTTATAACTTGTTCCTATATTTAAAATAAACTTGAAAAATTAACAAAAAAATGTATTTCTGGGGAATCTGACGATGAGGATGCCTTCATTGTACTTCATTTTATTTTTAACAAACAAGTGCAATTTAAATCGAACATATCTAGAGTTGTAGAAAACTCCGCGCGCTATCCAAATATATAATTACTTTTCTCAAAATCCTAATTTATAGTGATGATATATTTAAAATATCGAGTCTAACTATTTTCTTTCCAGAGGGGTATATATATATAGTGTACGCGAACGTTGAATAGAAATCGATTATTTTCTTATATCAAGAACCAAGTAGATTAAATTTTGAATAATCAGAATATCTCAGAGAAAAACAGATGAAGTCATACACACTAAGATAAAATGTGTCGATGTGTCGCAACGGGTACCTCGTGTCGCACTTTTTATGTGTCGCATCTCTTGCGTTCTCCACTGGGTGGTGAGACTCCAGCATAAAACAACCAACAGCGAATGCAAGAGATGCGACACATAAAAAGTGCGACACGAGATGCTCGTTGCGATACATTCGATACATTTTATTTTAGTGTGTATACATGATTTTTGTTATTACAGGGGTCACTTATACATAGTATATATGTATGTATGTCAGCGTTCGTCAGTTGGGGAAAAACCCACTTGATGTCATGACAAAGACAGAAGGAAAAAAGAAAGAGAGAGATGCCACGCAAACAATCTATAGAAAGATGTCGAAGAAAGAAAAGAAAAATTACTTATATAACTGACAGTAGAACAGAAAGAATCCGAAATATTTGCCTCCTGCGCTCTCTCACTAAAGTGAATATCAAGAGAAAAATTGTGGATGAATCATCGATAAGAGTATTGTGGAGCGACAGAACTGAGGCGTCAGAAGCGAATCAAATTCGAAGTCCATCGTCCATGGTTTACCCAGTTTAGTTGAAATATCAAAAGAATTTTCAATAGATGTCCTCTGTGATAGAATTAGTTTTTATGAAACTCAATCATCATATTATATCTTTTTTTCTCTCATCATCTTGATAATTTGCTAAAAACTGAATGACATTATTCTTATTTGATAATGCTTGCAGTGTTTAAAATATACAAAAATTGAGTACGAATAGATAGTCAATGTTTGAGAAAATAGTTCTAAAATATAATTTATTACCTAACTAGTCAATTAAGGTTGCGAAATACGGAGTTCACACGACGATGATTATTTTTACTCCGTATACACATACAGTACTGCTCACAATTATAAGAACAAGTATTTTTGTTTTCAGTCCTTTTTTACCGTTTCGTTTTTGTTCTATAATTAATTAATCTATCTGCACATATGCATACCTGTATACTCTACTCGAATATGAGTCCACCTTGTGCAAAACAAATAGATCGTTTTAAAGAAAATTAAAACTAGAAATCACTTGTTTTTATAATTTTGAGCAGTACTATATATACGTTTTTCTTAAGAATGACAGTAATGACATGTTTCTGTCCCCTATTATCCGTTTCAGAAAAGAATGTCCGTCGCTGTTTTTTGAATAACTCAAGCCAGGAACGAGCTAGAGACCTGCGGGCCTCACCAATCGATAGAGGACTTTGGGGTACACAATTATAAAAGCGAAACAAAAACCGATCATACTATGGTGATAGTACACTTTCTGAATGTCTCAAAGAGTGTATTACACTATATCGATATTCTGCTCAATTTTTAACTTTCACATGAGCAATAGATAGCCTGGATCAGCCTCTATCGATCTACGCAAACCCGGCTTCGATAGCTCTTGTTGTTCAAGAGATATCTTATTTTTACTGAATTTCACTCCTCTTCTTTGTTGCCCAATTTTCATACATCAGAATCGGGGTGACAGCAAATGTTGTCGACTACGATAGCTTACGCAGCAACAATCCCTGTATGTAAAGATCCTATATACACATAGACGCATATAGAACGACACGTAATAGTCGTTTTCACACCACTTCTTAAATATATAACCTCACTCACGTTTGACTCCTCACTTGTAGTAATATGTGAATAGAGAGAGGTTCTGTGGAAAGGGAAAGTGTATGAAAATCTTCCACGAAAACAATATGCGTGACAGATCCAAGACATCGGCATTGACATCCTGCCCAAATACTTAAAGCAGAAAGTTAAAGAAAAAAACCAAAACTCGTATTCATGTCAATTGTCGTCGTTATCTTGGTTGTCTGAATCATCAGTCCACATGTCAATATTGACATCATCATCGTCATTATAGATTTCATCATCATCATCATCATCATTGGAGGTTTCATCATTATCGGTATCATTCAATTTTGACTCAACCACGTCTTGAACATATTGATCGGCTTTTTTGAACGTATCTTCGTATCGTTTGATATGTTTAAAATAGCTTCTTGCTAAGGATTCATCTACAGCTGCCAAATACTCCAGCATAAGTTTATGAATATTAACGAGTAGAAAATTTGTATTGTTATCACGTATGTAATTTTTAAGGCCAGCCCAGGCAATTTCGAATGGACTCAACACACAGTGTCTGACTGACAAACGTAGTATTTCAATGCCAAATTCTTTTGCAGCCTCGTCCACCTTCAAAGAAACCAAGGATGTCGGAGTTGCTGATATTATTTCTATGTGTTTGCCTTAAATCATCGCGGACCCGCAAATTTAGCAAGTATTTCCAGTAATTCAGATTTTGTTAAGAAAGGTTCGTATTCAATATCGTTTCGATCTAACCAATCTTGTATTATTTCTTTTCGGGAAGATCGATTGAGAAGTTTAGAGTCCTCTGTTTGTTGACTATGCCATGGAGCACTATGTATTATAAGACATATACGTTGAGTTGTACCTGAGTCACAATGAATCAGAGTATGATTAATGCTGGTTAGAAATACTCTATTGAATACCGTATCGTTTTCTCATTTGGAAACAAGCTTCTTTCATCCAATTCATATAGGGAGACCCATCCATTGTATGTTCAGCATCACATTCGAATATGTCAAGTGAATCGAGATGAAACTTCATTTCGTTGATGATGCCACTTACAGCTGGTCTTTTACCTGGAAAAGATTGATTGCATAGTACGATAAGCTGAAGTCATTTATATTTATTTTATTTTACTCTTCATATTCAACTTTTTCAAGCGTCCATTACCATCATCGGCTATCGAAATACTTTTTCTCTCTTCACCGGCATTCGTCCAAGTTTCATCTTGGTAAAATATTAGCGCATAATCAGCGCGAAGTTTATCCAATGTTCGAAAATATTTCGCACGTGCAGCAATAAACCTGATATCATCTAAAGGAATCTTCACTTTGAATGCTTTCTTGTAGACAAATCCCAGCTAAAATAAAACAATGGATATCCTGCACCTTGTGCTGATTAGGTTCATCTATTTATACCCTTTTCATGTGTCGCCATAAAGTTGTTCTTGATGTTATCGGAAAATCAGGATAATCTGATTTCAAGGATGATAATAATCTGGCAGTCGTTGGATATTCCTTTTTTGATAATATCGTGTGAAACTGAAGCTGGATCGTATCTTCCGCATACTCGCTCAATGAAATACTTTTTCCTCCGCTGTGCCCTTTTTTTCTCGGAGGAAGTGCTGTTATAAAATAGTAGCCGTTGCGGCTGGTGAAGAGGATGACCAGTGCTGTTTGCGATGAGACAATGTTACAGATGAGGATGTTCTTGAGCTTGTTTGAAGTTCTCCAGACTCTTCTTCATCTTGTTGACGCTGTAATTCATGCATTTCGCTTTTTAAGTTCGTAATAGATTGTTTTGATATTCCCAGCATAGAATGGAGTCGTTCATTCACACTATACAATGGAATTGTCGGCCCGTTTTTTTCTTTTTCCACAAACGTGATCACGCGAAACATCGTTTGTTTTACATCTTTCGAAAATTCTTGTCCTTTCGGCATCTTTTAGTCGTTACGACCTTGAACGTGTATACTACGGTTGAATAGAAGCAATATATTTTATGACGATCAGTAGGCGAGCAACTTACCAAATTCGATCTGTTTCGTTTATATGTAATACACTGGAGAAAGACAGATAATCATTTTCTTCTGTCGAACAGTGAAGAGAAATAAAGAACGTGACTTATCTATTACGCTTCTATGATAAATTGTTATTCTCAGACATTGAATTGCGCGAGTCAACACACGTTGATAACTATGCATATAGATTGAGTGCGAAAGAGGCACGTGAAGCAATGTTCATTTTGGTCCATAAGTGATCATACCGTCGTATCTTTCAATCCTGGAAAATTCGAGTTAATACGGGATTTCAGTGTTAATAGCATCCAAAAAGAACAAACAATTCTGAGCAGAAAAAAAGTACAGGGGGTAAAACTTTATAGAGATTTTGGTATCGAAAATTTTACCCCCTTATTTCTGGAATGGTTAGGGGGTAAAGAGGGTAAAATTTTCAATGCTAAAATGTCTATAAAATTTTACCCCCTTATTTCTGGGATGGTTAGAGGGTAAAGGGGATAAAATTGTCAATGCTAAAATGTCTGTAAAATTTTATACCCTTATTTCTGGAATGGTTAGCGGGTAAAGGGGGTAACATTTTTAATGTTAAAATGTCTATAAAATTTTATCCCCTTATTTCTGGGAAGGTATGGAGATGAGTTTTATTAATGTATACTATGAGTGAACTGTTCATACATTTTTCTTGGAATGAAAAAGAAAAAAACTTTTTGTAAAAAATGTTATGCATAAATGAAAGTTTTCTTTTTATGAGAAATGAAAAATAAGAGAACTGTTCCTACATATATTCCATATCTTGACAAATGCAGATATATGTGCAGGGATTGGATAAGCAGAAACTACGGTTTACTATTATTTCATATATTTAATAATCTGGTAAATTTTTAGTTTGAGCTTTAGAGACTACAGTTGTATAGAAATAAGTATGCAATAAATTTTTTAATTAATTTTTTCAATGTACTACAAAGTGTAAGTTTTTATCTTTTTTATGGATGTATTTGTTTCTTTTGAGGTGATAGATAAATACCTTTGAAATAAAAAAGTGTGTTCGTAAGCGTAAATGACAAAGACGATAGATAGATCAATGTTGTGTGTTGACGAACATTTGACAGGTAAAGGACCACCAGATTCTAAAGATATAAACTCTGATTATTAGCATGTTCCTTTGGCAATTAGGGTGTGATTGATAATGCCAATGTCACATCCATCGTTTCTAGAATTGATGTTGTTCTTAGATTGTCTGTATATTTTATAAGCAGCAAAAATGTTTTTCAACAAGGTTAATATTAAAAAAACCTTGAAGTCTAACATATAATCAATAAGAAATAAGTGATTGTTGATTGTGAAGATTAATGTTCTGTTTTAACTATCCATTCAACAATCAAAGTAAATTATAAACAAAATATTCAAATAAATCTTGAAATTTGAAGATATAGTAAGGATGAAATATAGAAATACTAATGTAATACAGAATTATGTGAACCCTTCTAGATGCTGTAAAAACTTTCAAAAATATTTTTTTCACAAATTAAATTCAAACTATTAATTGATTCAAATAGTTTATCAAAAAATATAACCATAATTCATTTGAAGTAAAAATATGGTTCAAACAATTATCTTTTTTTTTTTTTTGGTGACAAGGCTTTTATTGATGACGGAATATGACAAAACTAACATTACAACAACAAAAAGTAAGAAAAACGAAAAAAAGAAAAATGAAAATTAACATGCAGTTTTGCCATTCAATAGAAGCTGGAGCGAAAAAATAAAGAAAGAGACCCATGACAGACGTCTTTTGTCTCGAAGATTGACTTTATGGATACGATGTGGTATGAATAGATGTGTTAATGATGTGATGTTGTTTGATGTTGCGAATATCTTGAATATTGGTTGTCGTTGTTACATATTGTGTATCAGTTTATGGTGATGAAAAAGAGATAGCTGACTAACAAAAAATGACTAAGCCAAAAGCTTGACCCCAGTTCATATTCGATATGAAAATGAGAGGCAGGAAAAGAAATAGCTGAATGACAAAAAATAACAAGCAAAATGATTGACTTCACGTCATATTCAATATGAAAGTGAAGGACAGAAAGAGAAATAGCTGAATGACAAAAAATATCAAGCAAATACATTGACTACACTTCATATTATATATGAAAGTGAAGGACAAGTAAAAGAAATAGATGAATAAGAAAAAAGGAATAAGCAAATACATTGGTACATTTCTCGTTATATATGAAAACAAACTCTAAGTATGCGATTCCGATATAACGATTTTTGTACGAATTTGATCCACCTAACGATAGTCTACATACTCGATGCTACTATTATATGTATAGTAAGGTGATTGCTTTTGCTATTCTAGATTTGGTTGGATATTGCTTCTGGAATACGAAGAATAGTATGTGATGTTGCTTAATGTATCTCTGACGATGGTCATCATTGTAATACGTTGATTGCATGTTATACGTAGTAATAAATTACCGAAAATTAGATTTGCTTGATGTTTAAAAACGAATAAGCAAAATGATTGTCGCAACTTCATATTCATTCAGATTTTGACAAGCTAGCGATCGGACGCGTCTTTTCGTCTTCTTTGGATAAAAGTTCTACTGTATTTGAATCTTACGATTTCTTGTACACTATTAGTAGAACTTATTTTATCTGGTTTACCTGTTGTATATTGTGATTAGTTGATCGAATTTTCAAAGTGTTATTTAGTTTTGATCATTTGGTGACCTAATTAGCTTTAAAAGTTAATTAGATATTTATTTATTTATTTATTTATTTATTAAATTACATCATTTTATATTCATTCACTGATAAACTTTCTTTTGGTGGATAAATGCCTCCAAAGAAAGGAGGTGGGGGTGGTGCAGCCAAACGGACTAGTCTTCCGAATGACAAAGCACAAAGGCCGGCAACGCAGACACAAAGGCCAACAACAACACAATTGACAAATTACACTACAGCTGGCATTAATACATTGGCTGGCAAGACCAACCAATCAAAATTCTCAATTGCTCCTCTGATAGTTGAAGATGTAAAATTGAACAAAATGCAACTGAACGACCTGATCAAGGAACACCTCAAGAACATCAAAATTGCTAATATCCAACTTAGTAGATCAGGCAGTTTTACATTATACGCAAGTGATGTGAGTTCATTTAATCGTATATTAAATGAGTTAACACCAATTCTTGCAAGAAATGGTCAGGCATCAACTAAGATATATGTACCTCGTTCTATTCAGAGAGTACAAGATACTGAAAAAGTCGCTTTTGTTAAAAGAGTCGACTTAGAAATTCCAGAAAGTCGAATAACTGAAGCATTAAAGGATGTGGGACTTAATGCTATTGATGTTGTCCGACTTACTAATAGAGAACAAAATAAGCCGACCACAACAGTTAAAATAACATTTTACGACCCACAAAATCGTAATACATTTATACATACTGGTCTACAAGTGGATTCTATGCATTTCACAGCAGAACCAGCATCACAGAACACCAAACCGGTCCAATGCTACTTATGCCTCAAATACAACCATGTTGCAAAGTACTGTAAGTCGAAGGATCAGTTATGTGCTCGATGCGGTGGTAATTACCGAGTTGAACACTGTACTGCTGCTGCTGCTGCTGACTTACTAAAATGTGCAAATTGTAATGGTGCACACTTAGCTACATCAAATACTTGTCCAAAATATCAAGAGCAAGAGAAGCGATTGCTTAATCTGGTCAATCAATATTCGTCAACAAATAAATTACCGTCAACGGTGCCAGCATTAAACAATCCAAATGAATTTCCATCATTACCAAGCTCATACCAACGACAACATGATCACTTACAAAATGATATGCTCGAAGAATTAGTTAATGCTTTAACAAGTAAAATGGAAAAGATTATCGAAGAAACTGCAACGCGGCTATTCAAATCACTTCAACAGAGAATCATCAAATTAGAAAAATCAATCTTAACTAAAGACAATATTGTTAAAGATGTTTATGAAACACTTGACTCTGATTCATCTGAAGAAGAAAGTCAAGTTGCGAAGCATATGAAGAAAATGCAAAAGCAAAGATTAGAGCAAAGCAAAACTAATCTTCAAAACATGAACACATCAAATACACCAAGTGATATTGCAACCACATCAACCATAGCATCTAACAACACATCAGCTAAAACAACAACAATCGAAAGTGACATCGTTATGAAACCACCACGAAAACAAAAAGCCACAACGAAGCCAGCAAAGAGAACACGTTCTCCCAACAGCTCATTAGAATCATCGACAGTAGACAACAAAGATTTAAAGTCAAATAACAACGATGATCACATTATGTCACATTAATATTAACACCATCATTAAGCACAAAGATGAACTCTTAGCCAGGTTCTCCAAATACAACATCATCTCTGTGAATGAAACTAATCTGAAGAAGGAGCGCACGTTCTCTCTATTGGGTTATAACATTTACAGAAATGATCGAGTAGCAAAGTCCGGTGGTGGAGTATTATTAGCAGTGAAACATCATATTAAATGTCGAGAAATGCTGAACAAGACAACAACACACAAGAATGAGGTTATAGTAGTGGAGGTTGAAACGAAAAATTTCAAATCAATACTGATATCCTCCATTTATGTTCCACCAACAGCAAAAATTGATCTTAATGTTTTTCACGAGCTATATAACATCAACAACAACTGCATTATCGCAGGCGACCTTAATGCAACATTACATCAAATGGGATCAGTAAGGTCAAATGTAAGAGGAAGACAGCTGCAAGAATTGTTCAAAGAAGGTTTTATTGAAGGTGTCGATGATGATATTACAACATTTGAGAAAAACGATTATGAAGTTAAGCTTGACTGGATCTTAGGCAGTCAACTACTTTTATCGTTCATATCAAATATTGAAACACACCCGCCAATCGGTACATCATGCGGACACAAACCATTAACCTTCGACATCTCGGATGGAGCAGAACCAAGACCACCGTCTCCAAGATTACCATTCAAGTTTAAAGCAGCAAAATGGCCATTATTTAGAAGTAAATTAGACCAACAACTGATATTATGGGACAGTAATCGTCGATTAGATTCATCATTAGATATAGAAGAATATACGTCGTTTATTACCAACTCCATATTGGTAGCAACGAAAGAAGCCATTCCACCAGTTAAACAAAAGAATACATCATATTCACCAAGTGAGGCATCGAAAAACTTGATAAAATTAAAACATCAAGCATATAGAAGATGGAAGAAGACTGGAGATCATATGGACAAACATCACTATTATAACTCCAAGATCTTATTGACAAACTCACTTAGAAATGATAGAAGACACAACTTTAACGAGTTAATGTCTTCATTATGTCAGAAGAAAATGTATTCAGATGCTGTTTGGCGAACGGTGCGCAAGTTCTACAACAAACGAATCAAGCAAACCTATGCAAACGTCATGAAATACAACAACATCACAGCAACATCAGATAGAGAGAAGGCAGACCTATTTGCAGACTATTTCCAGAATGAAGTCTACTTTCAATCTACTGATACATTGCCATTTCATGATCAAGTAACTCGTCAAGCAAGCATCATTAAAAATGGATATATAGCCAATTCGAACAAAACCAGATGGAAGCCAATCACTGCTAAAGAAGTTAAATCCCATCTTAAGCAGCTTCGAAACAGCTCCACTGGTCCAGACAATATTCACAACAGGTGTCTTAAGAACTATTCAGAATTACTTGTCCAGCATCTAACCAATCTGTACAATCTGATTCTGAAGAAGGATTATATTCCAGAACGGTGGAAACAGGCAAACATTATTCTCCTATTAAAGCCGAAAAAAGACAAGCAACATCCGTCAAGTTATCGGCCGATTAGTCTCCTTAGTTGCCTCGGCAAACTACTGGAGAAAATAATCAAGCAACGTCTAATGATTGAACTTAATCGACGAAATATCTTACCACAACATCAGGCAGGCTTCAGACCAGGCAAAAGCACAATCTACAATATTGTAAGATTAGAACAATATGCCGATGGTCACCTTAGGCGTGATCGTCGAAGGCTCCACTCGGCTGTCGTACTTTTCGATATTAAAGCGGCTTTTGACTCGGTATGGCATGATGGTCTAATTTATAAACTTAATGATCTACGGCTTCCTCGATACATTGTCCAATATCTGATCTCATTCTTATATAATAGAACTGCGGCAATTGAAATCGAAAATGTATTATCACGTCCATTCAATCTTATGAGCGGTACTCCACAAGGATCTCCGTTATCACCACTATTATACATCATCTACACGGCAGATTCGATGAATGGACTACCGACCCATACTGAACATGGGTTATTCGCCGACGATACTGCTCTATGGACATCTGGAAGTTCCATGACCACTCTATCTTCCAGATTGCAACAATCCATAGATGCATTTGAAAGTTGGTGCCAGTCATGGAAGCTCCAACTTTAACCAACAAAAACAGAGCTGGTCCATTTCAGCTTACACCCAAGGAAGAAGTAGAAGCATCCAGTGGAGATAACAGTTAGCAACACAATCATTAAATCACTGGATCATACAAGATACTTGGGTGTAATTATGGATAAACAACTAAAATGGCGAAGACATCTCGACCATATCGAAAGTAAGATTGGTCCTCGGATCAGTCTTCTTAGATATTTGTCGAGAACAGCATACGAACCCAATATGAAGACGGTGATAAACATCTTCAAATCAATTGTCCGCACAGTAATTATATATAGTTATCCTGTATTACTGACTGCTGATCAACAAATATGGAACTGATTGCAGATCATGCAAAACAAAGCACTTCGAGCTGCACTCGGTCTACCCATATATACATCAGTAGACTACATTCACAACATCAATAATGTGCCTAAAATTAAAGATTATGCATCATCACTAATGAAAAAGGCAATTCAAGCAGCGATGGTTAACAACGACAATACGTTGAAGAATCATTTACAGGATATACTAGAAAAAATTTAAAAAACAAGCACCACCTACCATTATCTATATAATAGCAACATCGTGAAAGAAGACTATTTTTGGGTCAATAGAATCTGTACAAAAAATTATATATATGATTCGTCTACTATGGACCAGCAATTACGTCAACCAACATCATATTAAATACAACACTGATCAACACTACTGCTCGTTAGTGTAAACGTATTCAGCTATTTCTTTCGTCCTAACTTTATATTCAATATGAAGTTACGTCATTCATTTATATTATTTATCTAATCTATTCACATATTATATTTTCTGTAGTTCCATTTCATATTCAATATGAAATGAAGCAAATCTTTCTCGTTATTCATGTAAAACAATTAACGTATTTCTTTTACTTCTGTCTTCACTTCATACACAATATGAAACGAAGTCAATCTATAACATTACAACTTCTTCTATATATATGAAATTGTTTGTTCTTCTATCCTCACTACATATGCAATATGAAGTGCAGGCAATCTATTACATTATTCGAATCAAACTATGTATCTCTTACTTATTCTTCTCACTTCACTACATACACAATATGCAGTGAAGCTTCTTCATTATACTGTTTTTCTAAGATGCACATACAGCAAATTCAACCACAACACCACGATCCACCTTAATCATGTACAACATCACGAAACCAAAACCGGGACAAAAGACTGTCGTCATGTGTCTCTTTCTCTCATTTCCAGCTTTTAATGGCAATAATTTCCGTTGCTTCTCTTTGTTTTATTTTTCTGTATCTATTGCCATATTTAATATCAATAAAAAAGCTTTGCGTCCAAAAAAAATTTCTTCATTTTATGATTGTGTCCATTGTTCATTTTCCCTTATTTATTAATATATTATTCGTTCACATTATCTTAAACGCTTTACTAATTCAAATATTACAAGTTAATGCAATCTTACATATTGCCTTTATACAGTTTGCCCCTTATGAAATTTTCGCGAGGATAATCAAGACGCGGCGGCTATACTGTTTCGTAGCGTGCGAAAAACCACATCGAACCATTTAGATTGAAGTTCACTGTAAAAGGTTTTTCATGGATCCCATGGGATAACTTTAGTATTTGGGTAGTATTTATCTAGTCATTTTGGCAGTTAGGTCTGTGTGAAAATTTTTGACCAGAAAAATCAGGACATCGCAACTATACCAGTTTGTAGCGCGTGAAAAACTGCATCGAACCTTATAGTTAAAATTTCATTGTAAAGAGATTTTGCTGATCGTTGTAGTGTCAACACCGTATCGTGGCACCAAATACTGGTTGGAGTACCATTTTTGCCTCATAGGTTTAAGTTATATTTATTTTCTGAGGATGGTGTATATACAGGTTTGTGCAGAATTTCATTCGCTTTCAAATGAGACTATTTTCAAGCTTACAAGCACATTTTTATGTTACTTTTTTGTCTTAATTCGACATTGACCTGCAGTGAAAATTAAGGTAAAATCAAGTTTAGAATGGTCCGTTGGAAACCACTGATTGATGTTCCAAATGAAATGAAAATGAGATAGAAAGATTCGCCGTCTCATTCTGCATCGTTTCATATATATCTTCGATGAATTTAAGGATGGGCCAATTCGTGTTCTTATACGCCCCCGTCCTTAGTATTCACAATATTATGTAGACAATTTTATATTTAGTAATCAGAGAATTATGTTTATCTGGTTTTTAAAAACAGAACGGCCTTGTATCCTTTTCCTCTTTACTGTTATTCGCCTGTTTACATGTTTTTAACTTGTTTACTATTATTCACTAGATTATGTATCCTTGTGTTTTTACAAAGATAGAATTTCTTTTAATAAACAATCTTCCTCGATAATTAACACACAGATAATTATCGAAGGAAGAGAGTATAAATACCCGAAGAATAAAATAGAACGTAGACATTCGTGCAATATTCATAGTATAGTTGCTTACGATAATATTTAGTAGAGTAGATTTATTAGTTGGAACATTTATTTTATGGTGTGGAATTATTATATTATTCTTAGTGTTTATTTTTATTTGTACGCTATTTATTCTATTCAAAT
This sequence comes from Macrotrachela quadricornifera, assembly GCA_022393335.1. Taxonomy (NCBI): domain Eukaryota; kingdom Metazoa; phylum Rotifera; class Eurotatoria; order Philodinida; family Philodinidae; genus Macrotrachela; species Macrotrachela quadricornifera. Next base: position 131,764 of record JAJEKB010021555.1, on the reverse strand, counting down.
AAACATCAGTGAACCCGTAACGTTAAAATTTAAACTCATTGTATCATCATTGTCTATTATATAAAATAAATCAATTATATAAATTATATTACGTTACACATGCAACATTGAATTGTTACTTTTATCATCATGTGACTGTCGAGATGTCATATTTAGTGTATTTTGTGAGTGTGGATGTGGGCTATGAATGAAACGGTGATCAATACCTACACCCACACCCACATCCTCAAGAAAATACAATTAAGTAGATCCCGTAAGTCGTCATTCGAATGCTTTTACGTGTAAATGTCATCAAACCTCCTATGTTGATTAATAATCCGATCACGACCAAACAAGTTATTATTATAGTATAAATAATACATGGCATGAAAGTATCTTGTACAATTGCTGAAGAAAATGGAAGATCAATGGCATTAAAGAAAGTTTCACAACGATCACCAAGAAAACATACAGTTGGACATACACAATTATTTGAAATGCATTGGTCTACATTAAAATACAAGGTATTACTGTTATTCGAACATGATAACATATGAATCAGAGAACGTCGCCGGACGCCCAAACAGATGTGCGTACAATTCTTCCGTGATACTAGTTTGCTATTTACCATCTCTGTGGCCTTCCAGCTAAGGTAATATTAAGCGAGAGCCAGATGAAAACTTGAAAGAGTAATGTAGGAATAAAGATTTCACAAATTAAGATAGAATAATGGTATAAGTGAGGTGGTACTGTAAGATAAGGTAAAAAAAATTTCTAGCTACGGAATGGAGTATCCGCGAAGCTAACTTGCATTTATATACACCTGAATCATCTGAGTAATCGTGATCCAATGCAAGTCTCCTGTAGGAGTAAAAATTGTTCTTGATTTCTTTTTATTACCAGTAGTATCCAGAAGAGTAAGAATGATAGTAGTGATCAATGCCGTGGCAGAGATTATTTAAATTGAATTGTAATAGGTTTTTAGATATAATTAATAGTAAGATTTAATTTGATAGTAAAATATGCTACCGTCTGTCCAAAAATAAAATGGACTCGGATATTTTTGCAATAACTCAAGAGTAGTAAGAGCTAGAGAGCTGCGGTTTTTACCGATAAACAGTAAGAGATATTAAGAAGTCTTTGCTTCAGATATTGTATAAGGCGAGATCCTTTTAAAGTCAAGCTTTTTTATTGAAACAACGAAAAAATATTCAAAAATAATCCGTTTTTGAAACAAAATGTTTTAAAAAAATCACAGAATTTGATGAAAAACTAAGGAAAATTCATACTTTTTGACGAAGTAAACAGGGAATTTGATTCCCTTTAGCGTAAAATACGTAAAGTTTACGATGCGAGTTATATCTGAAACTATAGATCCGATGCTACTTTATCTAAATCATATATCAAAACCAAAATTTCCTTAAAGTGGTCAATCGGTTTCATAACTATTTTGCAATGTTTTGCAGAAATCATAGAGTTCAAAACGATTTTGACTTACACAGTATTAGAGAAAAACATGCCATAATATCGCCTCTTTCGATTGGTGAAAACCGCAGCACTCTAGCTCTTACTATTCTTGAGTTATTGCAAAAATACCCGAGTCCATTTTATTAGAATAAATACAAATAAAACTAGAGCTTTCGGCATGTCAAATGCCATCGTCAGTAGAAAATACTGTTGTTGTTATATTAGCTGTTGCTTTGGTTCTGAATTATTTATTCGTACCCATCTACAATAAAAATTCAACAGAATAACAGCTAATATAAGAACAACAGTATTTTCTACTGATGATGACGTTTCACATGCCGAAAGCTCTAGTTTTATTTGTATTTATTCCAATATAATAACTAGCATATTTTACTAACAAATTAAATCTTACTATTAAGAGATTATTTAGTTTCATTCATCTGATATTTATTTAAATATGAACATGATTATCATTAAGTCCAATCGATAACAAACTATTTATTTGTTCAGACAAGAAATTCAAGAACAAAAAGTTAAAAGAAAAGTTATCCTTTCTTGCTGTTACCTGTTTTTATTAATTATATTGTGAATTCAGTATCCATATCCTTTTTTCTCTTATTGTTTTGCTGACATTACCAGTGTCACCATTTTGTGCATTTTATTTCTACTGGAGAACTTATGATAAGTTTTATGAAAATGATTGTTGTAAATGACTTTTCCATAAACAGTATTTATATGATATTTCACATCGTTTCTCTGATTCATATAAATCTTAACCACCGTCCAAAAATACAAAAGAAAAGATTTCCTTGCAGTCAAATGCAGCACAATTTTGCAGGACGAAAAAAACCGTCCTGCGACGTTCTCTGATATGAATGAATAAAAAAAAAAGAGAAAAATTCAATAGATTCACTGCAGGTAAACATAGAAGAGAAACAGAATAAATTAATACTAAGCTAGAATACCATGACTGCTACTGTGAATGAAATAGTGTGGTCGATGCTGGTTTTGGTTTCTGTAAAAATATAGGTCCATACATCGTGGAATTACTGATGATGATGCATTTGACAGGTGAGCGTGGGAGAGCAAAGATTTTTATTCTTGTTTGATTCGATAATAAGCAGCATACAAATTGCAGAATTCAATTTTGTGTTCATCCAATATATGTACAAAAACGAAATTGGCATAGATTGGACGCATATGGATGTGCGTGGGCTGCAAAGAAATTCTACAAAATTGCTAAGACATATATCAGTTTTATAACTTAGTGTTTATTCAAGTTTATTTCTGGATCATTGGAGCATCGTATCACAATTTTGCAAAAGTCTAAATTTCTTATATCTTCAAAACATTTTCGCCAGTACGAATGAATGCGAAAACTATGAATTTTCACCAGACCCTTCTATTCTTTGTCTGTGATCAATGACAAATATCACAAAGATAGCATGAACGAACAAGAAACAATTGCTTTTATGTCCCTAGAGACAATGTCATATTCATGACCGTCATGATCACGTGGAACATGGATCATAGATGGAACCAGTATCGGAATTCAAAAATGCAGATCGGTTCCATCTATTGCATGAATCGACAGTTAATTAGAGAATTCTTGTATGATATAGCATAAACTTGCTATTCTGAAGATGGTATTGCGTATATCACAAGCATGGTCAATTCCTTTTGTAAAACTGGCAAATTTTTTTCTTTTAAATATTCATTGACTTGATTTTTGAAACTTTAGAGTCGAATGGTGACTGGAGTCCGCCGACTCATAGTTCAAAAATTCTCTGTTCATCGGATCTGGGTCCAAGAATTTTCTGTTGACTGGATTCGAGTTCGAAGATATTGCATCCGACCGGCTATATTTAGGAGTTCAAGCCAATTCTAACTCGACTACTTCAGGATCACTGTCAAAATTACCTGCAAAACGTATAGATTCCACTAATCAGCGACATAATTAAGCGAAACATCAAATGTCGTATTTTCGGAGCGACTATCAGACTCAGACAAAAAAATGTCATTGAAAGTATTGATTCAAAATCCGGGTTCGAAAATGAGTTCATCAATGAAAAGAAGAAAATAATTGTCTATACCCTTCCTTGAGAATTATTTGATGGAAGCAGACGAAGAGACCATCAACCTCATACTTGAGAAAGTTAGTTTTATTTATCGTAGTTTCCTGATTCAAAGCAAAAATAAACTAGAAATCACACACTTCACCATTTTTGAGTTAATGTTGTTTTAATTGTAAGTTTTTTCAAAAACGTAGAGACTTGTTCTGATTAACTGACATTGGACGAAAAGGAGTTTGACGACTTGTTCGACTGCTACAAGCTGATCTCGTTGACTAGAATAGAAAAGAATAATTAATAAATTATTAAAAAAAAATTGCGTGCTGAATTTGATCTCATGTGTGCAGAAGTGATTAAACTTAATATTTGCAAAACGGAAGGTGTATATTTGTGAAGATCAATGCATGGCTAATGGTCGGTGTTTTCTAACCGGTCGCAATTCATGTAGACCCATAGTTGAATAGACATATGTGTCATGTGAAGTGATTCGTAATTTCTCGAACAATCGATTGAGTTTTCGATTTAATTCTTCAATTTCTCTTTTTCGTGGATCAATTTCCTCTTCATCGACAGTTAATGAATGTTTCGGTTTACGTATACGCCGCTGAACTAATTGTATTATGTCCAAACGATGAATATTTTGAAGTGCTCGAATAAGATCATGAACTTTTGCACATGTATGGAATTGTCGCCATTTAGATAATGCGTCCATAGCTTGATCCTACAAAAAATCTAAATAATAAATGAATATAAATTGATATTTACTTGAAAAACATCGCCACGTTGGTATTTTTTATTAATATGTTTGATATCATTGGATAATTCTTCGTGACCACGCGTAGGACAAAATGGTAATTGCCAATAGAGACGATTCCAATCACGACCAATAGATTTTGATATAATACGGAATGTTCTGGAGAGATCGTCTAAAAAAACAATTCGAGCGAGCATCAGAATTGGATAAGAAAATTTCATTGAGAGTACGATCCGGATTTGGGTCCAAAAAAATGTCGCGGAAGCCACTGTCATCGACTCAGTGTAATATTTTTTTCTAGTTTCAAAAATATTGCTCTGTTGATCTTAGATATTTCTTACAAAATTTGTCCTATTGAAAAAACCAACTAGTTTTATAATACGTTCTGTATTTTGAGACAAATAATAGAAAAAAATACCCACCCCAAACAGTATCTGTTACTTGTAAAAAAATTTTCAGATCGATCGAACGTAAACTCCCATAACAGAAGCTCGGAGTCTTATGAACTGTCCAAGTGTTCAAAATTTTCAGGGTGGGCTTTTATTAAGTCACAAAATTTTCAAAAGTTTCAGATACAGAAGCTTTTCAAAAGGCTTCAAAAATTTTCAGAGATTTTTAGAGTTGCTTGGAGGATTTTGAATAGAGTTTCGAGATTTTTATGCTGGTAGATAAGAGTTAAGTAAATGTTTATCTCAAAATCTTGAAGTTTTGCCAGTTTTACCATGAAAATACTGATAAAAGTTTTCAAAAACTTTTTTTAAAATGAGAAGGGTTCTAATACGTTTTTCAAATCCGTCCCTCCAGGGGATGCTTATATTACGAGGAATTTTAGTATCTTACGAGGGAACCACCCGAGGTGATACCTCCCGTTTTCATGCATTCATATCTCATTTAGGCGAGTATATTGAGGTAGTAAAAATCCTAAAGGGATTTCTCCCCAATCCTTTGCGTTCAAAAATTATCTACGTTTTACTAATTTCACTATTATATAGTGTGAAAGATTTTTATATCATAAATTAACTGAATTAAGGGGGAGTTCCTCCCTCCTGGACATGCCCTCCAATTTTGTCAGTTTGTAGAGGCAATGCC
>JAJEKB010021555.1:0-71403 GCA_022393335.1 Macrotrachela quadricornifera | reverse complement strand
GATTATACATATCATAGAGTAACAAAATGGTTGAATGGTAATCAAACTTCTGGTATTAGAGTATGTATCAGGAAAACTTAAACTTTTAATCATTCTATTATTTATTGATATAGGTTGCTGGTAATGATGTTGCCGGAAATGCATCATATCAGTTGCGCAATCCATGGGGTATATATGTTGCTGCGGATTACACATTATATGTTGTGGATACTGGAAATCATCGCATTCAAAAATTTGAAATAAGTAAGATCTATACAAATCAATTTTATATTCTAATTGCAAAGAATACATACTAGATAAATCAAATGGAACAACCGTAGCTGGTGTAAGCAGTTTTGCAGGTTCAGGTTTGCACCAATTGAACACACCTATATCAATTACATTTGATCAATATAATAATATGTATATTATGGATGCCGGCAACAGTAGAATTTTACGTTGGTCTCCTGGATCTGCGTCTGGTATCACCGTAGTTGCAGCATCATTTTTGAATCCAAGAGGAATGGCATTTGATCCATCGGGTAATTTAGTTCTTGCTGATATGTCATATCATCGAATAGTTTTGTTTCCCATTATTTGCCGTAAGTACAATGAATTGTGTTTTTTCCTGGTTGATTTTTGCAGCTAACTTACGTGTTGAAAAATGTATTTTTGTTTTCATTTTCAGCAACAACATCAACGACGGTGTCGTCGACAATTATCGTGGGATGAAAATGACTGCTAATTTCTTGCTTGCCATTTATACTTTGATCGCAATTACAATGAATATATTTGTTTAAATGCACTTTTTAAAACATTCTCAATGCACTATCCGCAGTATTTTTATAATAAAGTATGGAGAAGTGTCGATTTTACGCGTGTGTGTGTGTGTGTGACGTTTTCGATTGAATCAATTGTACATTATTATACAAGATCTCTGTAAGATAATGTAGAATGACTCGAGAAAAAATATTAACCGCCAAATTGACATTTAACACGATGTGTCAATCATGATGTTCTCTCTTATGTAATTGTCTTTGTCAACAACAAAATCATTGCCTATGACCACAACATGAAAACAAATGCGTGGTAATGGTGCGAGTTGCTGATAATAAGCTATCAACTGGCCAAGATATTTTATATAATATAAAATCACAAGAAATTATTCAGTTATACATAAAATAACGAATATATAATGAAATAAATGATATACTTTGTTGAAAGTAGCTATGATGATTTAGATTTCCTGTTAAGTAAGTATATGTTATAAAAGATAAATGATTGAAAACATTGTACGACACATTTCGACATTGCTCAAAGAACTCAGTGATCATACTCTATATCTTTGATACATCAAAGGTATAAAATAAGAATGATTAATATATAAGTTGAGATGAGATCGAATGATTATCTGTTATTCAACAATAGATTCATTTCAACAAGCTGATTCCAATGATGTACTATATATGATATTTCTTTCCTAATGAGAATGTTCAAAATGGAACCATTAAAGATATTGTGAAGGCAAACATCATTTGATGACATGAATTTATACTTCTCTTTTTTATTTGATTAGTAAACAATACCAATCAAAAGCTTGTCCTTATGCTGAAAGTTGAACCATTTAACATTATTTATTGATAGAAAGAAGAAAATCTTGACTCTTACTAATAATTACTGACTGAGTACAGAATAGTTTTTGTTGAAAAAAATGATTAAGTTAATTAAGAAGATACTTTATCTAATATAACTGATTTAAATTTCGTAAGTCAAATTGGTTCGATTTATTCGTTATTGTTTATTTTCTATTGTAGAGCGAACACTGATAAATAGATTAGATGTTGATTGACTCATTTGGTAGCTATTGTTTCGTGATCATTATTCCTTTGATTCGAAAGACTGAAAGCAATACTACATGAAAGATCAGAATCAATTGAAAGTTCATTTAAGATGTTACTCTATGTGAGTCGAACTATTCTTTATTCTTCATTTAAACATTAGACATGATATGCAAAAGTATAGTAAAATCTGAAGAATAAGCAAGGTTTCACTACCAATAAATCTTTAGTAATATATCAATATAATTCTAACTTTTCTAACCATAATCCTTATACATATTATTATTTTTTCTGATAAGTGATGATGAATGTTTCAATAAAATCACTGCCTATATTAGTTTATTTTCTTGGATGTCGAAGAAAATAATCATTTTTAACTCAATCGTTTGACTTTTGCTTAAAATAATTATTCTTATCATTGATTAAGAAGTTGTTCAACCTTCTCAAATAATGATTAGATCTTTATATAATTATTTTCTTATTCCTTCAATACATAACATTCTTTGTTTATTAATTATTGTCATTTTTCATATTGTCAGTATAGCTTATGAAATTGATTTAACTCGTATCTCTATAGCTTGGTGTAAAGCACAATATTTCTTCATTGCTTCTCTCAGTTTAATCACTCTTATCTGTTCATGTTTGACTGCAATCGATCACTTTTTAGTTACATTAAATAGACTTTTTCTTCTTCGCTGTAGTAACATACGAAGAGCATATCATATTGTTATCAGTATCAGTATTACTTGGTATCTTCATGCTTTAACTTGTTTATTATACTTTAATATTATCCTTGGTATTAATATATGTTAGATCACTAATGCTGTCTTTGCTATCTTATTTACAATAATAATCGTTAAATAAGAGTTCTTGCTGACCAACAAAGCTGATCATCAATTAACAAGAATAACTTTTATTCAAATACTACTTGTTGTTATTAGTCACACACTATATGACATTTATAATGTTTATAATTTTATCATATTTCGAGTTGTTAAAAGTTTAATTCAAGTAGTTATTGAAAATTTTATTTGAGAACTCGTCAGTCTCTTATCTTGTACTTATTACGTCGTATGTTTATTTCATATTGTATTATCTGATATATTTTTTTCTTGAATTACTTTTTTTAACTTCATCAAGGTGGTTTCGTCGCATAGTACAAGACCGATTATTTTGATGACGAAGATATCAAATAGCTCCATTTTTGCAATCGATATATGAAAGAAAAACAAATCGAACTAATAAATCAAGTCAAGCTTGATAAAAGTCTGCTTGTTTTTTTATTATATATTTATTTTATTTTCTTCTCAAATAAAATTTCATGTTGTGATGTAAATTTAAACACTAATGAATATATTTATAGTGAATGCACAACAACATTATCAAAAGTTCTTTATGGCACACTTGTATAATAATAATTAAATGTCGAATACTAAAAAGTAGATCCAATTGACTTCATTTTTCCTTTTTATTAATTAAACTACATTCTTTTTTACTATCAGCTTTTTGTATATAAAGTTTATATGGTAACGCCTTGATCCTTCGATATAAGACTCAAGTCATTATTAATTTTAAAAAAGGCTTAACAATTGATCAAGTATTTAAGAAAAATATAAAACTCTCAATCCCATTAGCATTAGTATAGTTTATAAACTATCGTGTTCAAAAGTCTATATTGGACAAATATAATTAAATGTGAAAGAAGACGTATGAAACAAGACCATGAAGATTTAAAAGATCCCGGTAAGTCAAGTAGAGCTGATCATATGTTAAGCAATACTAATCATATAATGAGTTTCAAAAATTCAGAAATATCCCAATAAAAAGAGGTAAAATAAAAGAACTATTACGCAGTTTCCAAGATTGAAACTGATATGGAACTATCCTAGGACTAATTGTAATGTTAAAGACAAGAAAAAAAATAATTATACATAATAACTATTTTTGTATTTTTTATACTTGTCATCCATGTTGATAATGAACTGTTTATTATTAAACTTTTATTCTTAAATATTTTCAATATATGTGTGCGGAACAGTATCACTTAATATAGTTGTCTTCTTCGTCAATGCAACTAGGGTATACTAAATCAAAAATTGAAAAGAATAATCTTACTGCCCTTTCAACCTGTTATTGTGATCGATGAGAAAGTCATTCATGTGCCTTTATTTTATTTACAAAAGTGCATGTTGCTCGAACAAAAAGTGTTATCTTTTCTATCAAAGGTTATATCATACATATTCATATAAATTTTAGGGAAGATTCATACAAATATAAAAATAAGTAAATACCTTTCTTTTTCTTGTGTGATAATTCGACAAATAACGTGAAAATATCTATTGTTTTCATGTTTTTAATAGAATTGATTTCACGTCGTCATTATCATCTCTTTCGCTCTTGTGCTAAGAAATATCGATGATATCTGATGTTGAATTGAAATCACAGGTAAATCAAACAGCGTATAATAACGGAACTACTGATAGTGTTCAATCAATTTTTCTAAAACAACATGCCCGATTAGGCTTTCGAATCTACAAGAATGTGTTCATAATATGTCTGGCATTTCTACTTCAATTTACTGCATTCAGTGCTATTGCAAATCTTCAAAGTTCACTCAATACGGAAGCTAATGTTGGCGTTAATTCATTATCGATTATATACGCCTGTCTTCTTCTATCGGCCACATTTTTACCGCATCCATCAATAGCTACATTTGGTTTAAAATGGACTATGGTGATATCTCAAATACCGTAAGTTGTTATTGATAATATATTGAAAAGAAAGAATATCAGTATCGATCGTCTATATTCTTGACATAAATAAATGAAGACTAGTAGGATTCAAAATTTTAGCTTCTAATAATAGACGAAGAAGACTCCATTTGTCGATCTCTGTAGTATGTTTGACGCTGCTACAAAGGTAAGTCAATAGAATAAATATAGTAACAGAGAAAGACTTCAGTTAACGTATGATTTCTATATTTCTAAGTTTAGATTTATATTTTTCACAGATATCTTCTATATATGATCGCTAATTATTATCCGAAAGCCTATTTTATGTATCCAAGTAAGAGATAATCGAATTAATTATTTTTTTTACCATCACTCGTTTGTTATCAGCTGCTGCGCTTGTCGGCTTTGCTGCAGCACCTTTATGGACATCGAAGTGTAGCTATCTGACAGAAATGGGTTCAACTTATGCTCAGAAAAAGAATTTTGATAAGAATGTGATTATCAATCGATTTTTTGGCATCTTTTTTATGTTCTTTCAATCAGGTTTGTCGAACCAGTATCTTCTAGAGAATTTCATAGAATGATGTTTGCATCTTTATTTTCTTTTTCACTATTTGAAGGTCAAATTTGGGGTAATCTCATATCATACTTGGTACTCAATCCAGAAGATGTAATGCCTTCTATGAATGGAACGAAAAATGATACATTATTACTGTTTCAAAACTATGATAAATGCGGAGCTGATTTTAGTGAACAAGAATATCAGGGTGCAGAAGTTATCAATCGGATTGATCGGAAGACAGTATGGAAGAGACTTTTTAGTTAAAAATAAATGGTAAAATCATATTTTAGATTGATATTCTTTGCATCATATATATTTGCCTATGTATCTGTTCAATCTTGATAGTAATATGTTTCCTTGATCAACAACGTATAGCATCTCGTGGTAGGACGTTATCCTTCGTTTTCGATGACATTCTCCGTTGAAATCTATATTTAGATCGAATTTCGGTAATGTTTCGTAACTCTCTCAAATTGTTAGTATCGACAGTGAAGCATCTGCGTCAATTCAATCAAATTCTTCTCATTCCATTATCTATATGGTCAGGTCTTGAACAGTCCTTTATTTGGACTCAATTTACCAAGGTACATGATCAATTTTACTTTTTCTCTTGTCATATAATACAAATCGTTCATTTATATTCTGCAATCAGGGTTTTATCTCATGTGTATTGAACGCCAAATATATTGGTCTCATATTTATTGCATATGGTGTATGTGATTCGATTGGTAGTTTTGCTTTTGGTCAACTTGTTAAATTAGTTGGACGATGGCCTTGCTTCGTTGTTGCTACAATCATTAATTATGCTCTAATTATTACAATGCTCGTCTGGCATCCTTCTGCTGACCAAATAGCAGTTTTGTTTATTTTAGCCGCTCTTTGGGGTGTGACCGATGCGATTTGGCAAACACAAATTAATTCTTTCTATGGAGTCCTGTTTATTGACAATCGTGAAGCGGCATTTTCGAATTATCGTCTTTGGGAGTCCATTGGATTTGCCTTCTTCTATGTTATAACACCGTACATTCGTGTTCGCATTGTACTCATTATTCTCATCATATTTCTTTCGTTCGGAATCAGCGGTTATACATTAATTGAATATCGATTGCGAAAATTGGAAAAAAAAGAGAGAACAATTAGTAACAATCAAGTATCGTCATGATGAATACTATCCACCAATAGAAACGAACTCATTCCGGTTTAATTTTCGAAGTAGTTGCATATGATCACTTATTTTTCTTATCATGAATACCAGCTTATAAATGTTATTCTTCATTTCTAACTACTCCTAAGCGCAAAAGTGTATGGTTGAAGGGCATTGGTGTAGTCTATTCTGTAAGAGTTCATGAAAAACTCGTTAAGTTAGGTGCCTATTAGAGGGGCACGGGGCGGGTGAGCAATGATAAAATCTCTTGTAAACAGAGTGTGTTGATTTTTTTCGAAATCTCAGCAACTATCATGACTAAATCAATTTTAAATCCTAAAAATGCGAAATTATCAAAATTTATAAAGTTACATAATGTCATAACGGGACAGAACGGGGCGGGGTGTAAAAAACTGTGTACAGAAATGTGATTTTGATAACAACAGAAAAGGATAGTATAAAGTGAAAATGGATATCATGTATTTAGATGATTGCTTTCCTTCTGTGATGATGGAAGATAGACAAAGTTGCAAACAATGATTATCTTTCGTCTGATGCAAGTTCGTAAGAGTGCAATTATAACACTAGGATATTATGTCACCATTCTCTCTCATGGTTCTTTTTTGATCAAATGTGATCATCATTAAAAGAAATGTATGAATACATCAATTTCGAACATCATCTATAAATAAAAGCTCCGAACTTGATGCATGGAGAGAATTACTTATGTCATATAGAGTTTGCTGTTGCATGTTGTTCTATTCAAAATAAAGACAGGTCATCATCTTACGAACATTTTTTAATAGGTCTAAGATAAAGTGCTGTGATTTCCACTATTTGAAAGAGAAATGTTTGGATCATTAATCTGTAGAAAGCTCATAAACACGAAAGATGTTTTTTCATAGAGAATCATCGATCAACTTTTTTTCGATACATATTGTCATCAATTTGAACAGAAATCTGAGCTTAAATCACATTTTTTTACTATAAATCATTACACTTTGAATCAATTCTTGGCCTATTTTAGCAAAATAAATTAGAGAGGAAACTTTTATAATTGTATAGTTGGCATAATTCGAGCTCGAGATTGTTGTGAAATTTGATGATGTCGATGGTCCAAGAAGTGCACTTTCAAATAGTGAAAACTACAGCTTTCTACCTTGTTGATATCAGAATTCATTCGAAAGATGGCAGCTTACCTTAAGTTTGAATCTGACCATAGCAGCAACTGGCGAAAGTAAAATGGAAATAATGAAAATCCCGACAGGAAATGATTATCAAAGCAAGATGATTAAATTAAAAATTTCATGAAAGAAAATATTTTCTGGTAAATACTTTTACGCATATCATATGACTAATGAAATATTTATATATCTGTATGAATCTTACGTGCTTAGTTTTACATAAATTTCTTTGATTCGTCCATGTTTATAAAATAGTTTCCTTTGTCACTTTATCCAAACATAGAGCGAATGTGAATAACAGATTATATATACTTATCAACTGAATATGATTATTTGAGTCAGAAACAAAATTTATCTCATAACTGAGTGAATAGAAATGCTTCGACGACGTTTAATTACAATCAATAGTAATCGTGTGAAAAGAAACAATTTCCATAGTTCTAAAATTAAACCCCTATCGAATTATCGTGAATGGTTAAAATTATTTTTCTCCACTTTAATTCCACTAATGATCGGTATATCTACACTAGTTATTACAATTTTACAACAAAAATTTTTTATTCAACAACGAGAACAAGATAAACAAGATGCACTTCTTTTAAGACAACAGTCAGAACTTCAAGTAGATAATTTGCAAAATATCTCGATGCTGTTTCGAAACTTTTGTTTCTTTATGAAAGTGAATTGATTTATCAATATCCATTTCAGCCATATACGTCTATGTTAAAATTGACTGATGCTGATTTTAATGGAATTTATTTTGAAGGCACTATTGAAACTGAATGTTTATTATCACGTCTTAATTTATAGTGTCTATTTATCGAATTCATCGTTTATTAATTGTTACATTGATCGTGTGAATTTTTTTTCAATGTATTTTTAACGCGAACATGATTTAAATTAATATTTTTGAATCAAACTAATTTCAGTAATACAAAGTTTTATTAAACGATTTTTTTAGGAGCATCATTGATCAAATGTGATTTTACTGATTCTGTATGGGTTGAAGGCAAGGTCGATTTTACAAATACAAACTTATCAGGAGAAATCCTGTCCAATGAACAGTTGCATAATTCTACATTATATAACCCTTTTCTGTCCAAGGGAACATGAGGACCTATCAAAATGAATAATCTCGTCGTGAGCGGTGATTCCGAACAAAATGTAAGCTTCAATTTAACCTCTTATGAAACACAATTGGAAATCAGTGTTGAAATATATAGTGAGATAGTTAGCCATGCGTTGGAATGTCGCTGAAAAGTTTTCTTTGAGGCCCAATGAAGAGATAACTGCAAAATCGCTTGTCCATTATTAGAAGATGAAATAGACCTGGTAATAATACGTGTATATAGAAGTGACAAATAGAAATCGAAGCCACAAGGCATTAGTATTATTTTAATTCTTGATGAAGTAAATAAAAACTATGTCACCTTAGAATACGCGTAGTGCATTCTATATTATAGTCACAAATAGAAAGAAGATCAAACATTATTGGTTATTATTAATATATTTGTCTGAAATGATTCTATTTTCCAGTGCATAATGAATGATTCCAACATATTGAATGGTAGGTATGTTCAAAGCGGTGGCGATATAAAAGCGTCTATGTACAGCAGTCAAAATGAAACAGAAAATTTCGGTAAATGTTATTCCCGAGTCACGCCATTTTACACATCCAAAACTATTGCAGCAGCACATCAATTTTTGAATCTTGAAAATTATTCTTTATTGATTTCAAGTAATAATGCTTGTTATGAAACATCAGTTAATTTCCAATGTTTTAGTAAGCAATATGCCTCTATTGAACTACGTTTCATTGATTAGAATGGTTTACCATATGCAGGTGTACATAATGGTGAAATATAACTAGAAAATTTCTTTTTCATCTGTTTGTGTTTATTTTAACTTTCGTTTTACTTTTTAGGAACTCGTAATGGATCGCATATTCAATCTTTAAAAATATCGAATATTGTTTATTCTGATGTTCGTACTGTTCAAATAATGATTGCATTCGTAACCACTGGAAATAGTAGTGATAATCATACAACTATGAACGAACACTCTTCTACATATAATAATATCAAATTTTTAATTATGACGTCATGATATTCACTATATAATAACGAATAGATTTTAACAAATGTTGTTTCATGTTCTTTTAAACAGATCGTCGCTTTTCCTAAAGATCAAGCTTTTGAGGTTTTCAATAATCGTCTTTTGTAATCATCATATAGCTTGAGTTGTTGACGAAGCGTTGAACATACTTTTGAGCTCGAATTTACCTTTTCACAGGCAACATTTGTAAACAAGTTTGAAAACTTACTCAGATGATGTGAAAGACGCATTTTGTTTTCCTGTTTTCTTGAAATTATCCTTTACGGGAAAAAATCGAAATATTCCTCTTTTTATAATCGAAGATTATTTTTAACGATTTTCTATCTACCAATCCGACCTAAAATAACTCGATTTCTCATTCTGTTCTTCGAATGGGAAACAAGTTTCAAGTATGGAACAATTGCAAGTCAAAACACTAAAGAATTCTTGCAGATTGATCTGTATATCCAACATTATATTAACTATTCACAAAGCACCATCATTATTTAAACGTGTATTGTTGATTAAAATCGTTATTTCGTCAGAATCAATTGATTAAAAACGAATAAGTTTGTTATGTAGATTTGATGCAAATTCAATTGATTTCATTCAAAAGACGAAGCTCGATTTTTCATCATGTACAGTTTCTATTAATATTCTTCACACATCAAATATACAGATTTGGAAGAAACATGTGATCAGGATTGCCCCCTCTTTCGCTATTCTCCCACTGCTCCGCTTTTTGAGGTTTTTTCTCGTATTCCTCACTTTACCCCCAATTTTTACGAAAAGAATTTTCCCATCCTAGCTAACATTTTCTGAGAAAAAAATCATACGCTGCAGTTGGTTATCGTATTCATGAATCATCTATCTCATATACTTTCGAAGAAGACTCGTCAGTCTTATGACGAAACGCTATGTCTAGAATTTTCATCGTTGAAAAATGCCTTGCTTCAAGTTCACACCATTGATTTTATTAAAATGAGATATATGTTTAATTTAGCCTGTGTCCTGTAAAAAATGTCTCTTACAAAACATGACTCATACAAATCCATTCCGAATATCTGTAATAAAATTGGTTTTTCTTCTGCTTGTATATTAGGTTTGCGTACAGTGAGCAGTAGTATCATACCGAGCAAAACACTGTTGTGCACTTTCAATCTATCTTTCGATTCTACAAATGAAAGTTACTTCTTAATATTAAATATTTAGCTAAAATTTTTGTGCCTGGAGGTCAAAAGAATTGCTAGTCCATGACATTGACTTGTTGTTGATCAAGTCAAGCACAATTGATTTGAGTAAATAAACATAATTTTCTCCTAATGAGAGTCATTCCAATCCTATACACAACCTTCTGTATCCAAAAAATTTGACATTAAACTGGTTTGATGAGTTTGAGCGCGTATGACAGGAGATTTGTTCTGCGTTTGTATTACTCACTAAAAAACTTAGTCACAAAAAACGTGACTGCTATCTTCAAATTCGTAGAATGCATAGTTAGAAGATTCTTTATCGATAGAATCTTTTTATGGGGTCAACAGCCAGTAGAAAAATTCGAAAATGGCTACTAGCTAAACTAACACTAGAGATTCCGGTAATTTCAAAAGTATGCTTAGAGGAAATCTTCACGCTATTGTTTTATACAGTCACAGTTAATCGACAATGGGCTGATACATGTTACTCAATATACTTTTGATACATGCCCTTTTAAAAAATTCCATTTCAAGTCCTTTATTATTGAGAGAAATGTGAAACTTTGGAGAATAACTACATATAGAAAAGAGTGATTTATTAGTCTTCCGCTTCTTTAACTTGATGAGGTGGTAACCCTGGGTACATATGTGTAATCAATTAGAAAGAGTGACATTGTAGGAATTGCAATTTCTATCTAACTTTTTTCAAATGATAAATTAGATAATTCATATTTTAAATGTTCCAACCACAATAATACCATTCATAATCTTACATTTATTCTATAGAGTCTTGTCTTCTCTCTATACATTTTCTTCACATACTCAAGGTATTTTCTGTTTTCTTTTGTCGCGCACATGAAGGAAGAAGAACTCGACTTGTTACCTTTCGATTGCCACATGTTTGTGTCGACTTGCAAAAAAAATAAGGTTCTGCGAAAATGTGTTTTATAAATTGATTATAGACGTAGAAAACGTTATTTCTAAAAATTTTTATTCATTAATAGACGAAATATACTTAAATCAGAAGTTGATATAATCACAACATTCAAATAAACAATCATAATGGTAAGTGTATCTTCTGATTCTATGTTTATCCTCTTAAATCCGCTTAGGATGGCGACGATGAAGAAAGTGACGTTGAATTTTTTTACGTCAATGATAAGTGCATTGGTTGTAGTCCTTATAAGTCGTCTTTTTAATGTTTTAAAAAAGAAAATAATTGATTTATTAATACATTTATCATATAAAAGTTCCTGATGAATGTCAAAATGAAATTATTGGCATTGAATTTTTTTATAAATGTTTTGAAAAACGTTATGATGCTTGTCCAGCATTCTTCATGGGTTCTCTTCAAGATGCACATCTAGCAGCTTTCTCTTTCAATGAGAGTAAGAAGTTAGTTTATATCTCTATTCCATGATTATCTAGAATACAGTAATGTAACTATATGATTTTAGCATCATCCAGTTCTCGTCTATATACATCACGATAAGAGCATGTTTAGTAATATATTTTGTTATAATATGTTCTGTTCAACGACGATTATAGAATATTTACTTGAAAATTATATTGTATGGTCAGATCAAATAAAGTGAGCTCCAAATTTTTAACTCCACAGTGCTACAATCTATGAGTTTCATGTTGACACTGGCGCCGTGGTGTTCAAAATTTGGAGCTCACTTTACTTGACTAAATTATTACAAGTTATATTTTCAACAATACATGATAGTGCACCGACTAAGCCAACCATGCTTGATTATTCCCTCCAGCTCTAAGACAATAATAATACGTTCACAGATATTCAAAAATTGCACAAAAATATTAGTTTGAAAATTCTCTAAACTGGTACACAAAATAGTCGTCTGTTTATCAATATTACATCGGATATTCGATAATCTGATTAAGAATCGAAAATATTAGAAAGTGTTGTGGATTGCAAACTTGTTGTTATATGATTTATTTTGAGAAATTGAAAGAAGAGGAGATTATTAACGTATTCATCACGATTTGATGATCAAGCTGAAAATTCATGATCATTATTGATTAAAATTTAAGTGAATCTGAGTTCACCCACAATATAATTTTCTGATATTACTGATATAAGATGTTTAAGTGACGTCAAAACATGTTATGCTTCAATAGACTATTTCGTATCTCTTTAATTTTATTGCGAAACAACAAAAAAAAACTATTTACATTGAATAAGGAACTTTATCTTTTGTAATCAGCGCGTAAATTTTGCGACAGCTGTAGTTGAGTTGCACTTCCATACTGCCGTTGTGTTCCAAACCATGACGACATAGTTTCACTTGTACAATATGTCCCGCGCCCAGCTCATTTTCATAAATATGAATTTTTACACCGCGGCACATCTTCCTGCTCTCATTTTTTTCTTTCAATTCGATGAGCAAATGTTGTTCTGCCATGCATCCTTAGGTATCACATAGATGTGAACCTGTGAATACGAAAACATAATTTATGAAAAATGCACATCAAAATAGAAACAAACCTTGATCAGCGCCCCTTGTATTTGATAATAAGCCGATGGAAGAACCTTTTGATCGTAAGGCGATATGGTGCATAAGGAGATTGATTTTGCGCACAGAATTTGTTTTAAAAAACTCTTCGAGAGGTTTTTTTATTGAGAATCAATATGAAGAACTTTCCTTGTGCAGAGATAAATTTGGATACTTGGTTGGAGGATCTAATATATATTCTTCCTTGACCAAAACTTTCATCCAATTTGCGAAGAAGGGTCCTCAACTTAAAAATAATTACTTATTTTAATCCGACCACCACTACAACTTACCGTCGTATTCCCCAATACTTATCAGTGATTTTAATTGATCAATACTTAAATTTGTTGAAAGGTGATGATGATTAATCCATTGGGTGTAATCATTTATATACTTAATCTCTTCCACCCAACTCTTACCTTCTTCTGCAGATAACATGGTAAGAAAACGATTCGTGTTGGGTAACCGATTCTTCATATGCTGACGCGACCTATTTAAATCAGCTTGAGCCATGAATTAAATTTTTACAATGAGAAATGACAATTTTTATATGTTCAAAATAACATTCTGAGCGTGACCCATATATATATAACAAAAATTAATCGACGAACAATCAATTAAGAGGAGTAATGTCGTTCCTATCAAAACAAATTAGACGAGCATGACGATATTCAATCACATCAGCCGTCGCCATTGCGATCAAAAAGCGATTACTCCACCAAATGAGAGCTAAACATTTACCCACATAACTTTTAAGATCAGCAAAAAATGAATACTAAGACCCATTAATTCTTCTCTCATTCATAATAACTTAAAAAAAAACACATTAATTTTCAGGAACCGATGGAGAATTCACCACAAATCCATGTAATTTTTCACATTCGTGACAAGCGACCACAACCCGATGCCTTATCCGTATCTCACATGTCATCAGATTCGTCAAAACCAAAAATACCAAAACAACATCATGCCCGCCAGCATTCCGCAAATAGCGTCGTCTACAAAACGACACAATTTCACAACCGATTACATCAAAATATCAATAATCTACCAAAACAAAACAACACGATCAGTATCACATTCCACATCCATGTATACTTACCAATGTACATTCCACTCAAAAAAAAACCGTATCAAGGATTACTTACCAATACTACATACTCAAAAATATCTCCGCCAACAAAGCAAATATTTTTTTCATGAAAAAAAATTTCCGGAGTTTCGGTGCAGGTGTGTTTGACTCAGAATCATCTGCTGAATCTAAATTCCCCCTCGAAACTCATCGAACATGTTCTCTAAGAGAGGATTCTCTCTGAAATCATCTAACACATGCATGGGAATATTATCCATACATGTGTCACGAGCTTCTTCTTTGAAACTTTTTTCAAAGAATAAGAAAAAAACATGTCCGGACTTTCGGTACAGGCGTGTTTGACTCAGAATTATCTGCTGAATCTAAATCACCCCTCGGAACTCATCGGACATGTTGTGCCAGAGAGGATTCTCTCTGAAATCATCTAACACATGCATGAAAATATTATTCATCCATGTGTTATATTGTTTTTTAAATGTGTTTTTGAAAAAAAAATTTAAAAACATGTTCGGAGTTTCGGTGCAGGTGTGTCGGACTCAGAATCATCTGCTGAATCTAAATCACCACTCGAAACTCATCGGACATGTTCTGTAAGAGAGAATTATCTCTGAAATCATATGAGTCATGCATCACAATATATATTTATGCGTATGTAATACATTATTTTTGAAATTTTTTGTTATCAAAAAAATATGCCCGGAGTTTTGGTGCAGGGGTTTCTAATACAAATATATTTTTGCGGGATGATCTTACGCCGTTTAGACAAGAATGCCGTAACAAACGAAGTTTTTTTCTTGGGTGAGGGAAAATGTGACGAAGGGGAACTGTTTTTGCACCAATTAATGATTCGAGATGGTGGAATTGAATTAGAGGGAATAATTAGAAATTGAAGATTGAATTAGGTAATTGATTTTGTGGGATGTGATTGATAGACATCAATTAATTGATGATATATATAAGCGTTGAAGGCCATATGTACTTTTATCAAATGGCTTCGTCATTTCCTTCTTGTCCTGTGTATGATCATGAATCTAAAGAATTTACTGTTGTCGGGCAACATTCTCTACGTTCATTTTATGCTGGTAATCCTTACTCAAACACAAATGCCTTGAAAGAGCTGCAAAAGCAATTTGGATGTGAAATGAAATGATTAATGGTAAGGAAAATTTTTGGCTTCTTGATACTATTATTTTGTTTTATATTTTAGGATGCTTTCACAGAGATGCGAAGCTATGACAGATGAAAAAAAAGAAAGAAAGTTTGAAAAAGAACACCAATGAAACGGAAGTTGATTTTGATAAAATTACTGCACCAGAAGCTGACCATTTATCAATACCTGTTCAATTTCTGAATAGTATTTCAAGAAATCAAGCTCGTTAGTTGGTCAAGAAAATCAAAACTTCGCATGACTACCAAATGTTGATCAATCCTAGATGTATTGACGATGAAATTACTGTGGAAGAACTTGGGTTATTATCTAGTGTAACATCTGAAGATGGTAAGTGATTCTATCAGTATTTCATTCATTAATCGATTCTATTGTAGGAAAATTTTTCAAAGATTGGATATCTTGCTTGATTATGCCCGCCAGTCTTGAAGATTCCTCAATGAACTATCCACGAACCACGATTAATGCAAGAACTGTGACTTTGCCATTTCTTCAACCAGAACTCGACGATTTTTTATCAAATAATAATATTAATAATTTGAAAGTGTTTAATCACCATGTCGTTCTTCGTACAAAATTATCAAAGCCCCTTCCAACTCTGTCGAGTACATACGGAAGCAATACTGGTAAGAAAAGAAAGTGTAATTTTCGTAATAAATATTTTTTTTCTTAACAGCTTCTCATCTGTGCGATACAAACATTTGTATTCAAAAGAACCATCTGGTAGTTGAAAGCTTTAGAATAAATATTAGTCGAAGAGGCTGTCCAGATGTTACGTTAACTTTAAGATCACAAGGTCCATCAACATGGAAAAAAATTATTGAAATTCATCCTTGTGTTCATGGTATCAATCGTCCTGGAGCCAGTGGAAATTTTTTAACATTCAACTGTCGAAAAATATCAGTGATGATCCAAGATCCAGCTTCAATTGAGTTTTTTAAAAATCTTCCTTAGTTTGTGTTGTATATCATTTCTATATTAATAAAAATTTATCAATAATTTGAATCATCTACTAGATTCAGTCAAAGAAAAGGTTTTCGGGGTTGGGAAATCGAATAGTAAACTTAATTTTTTTCAAAATTTTCAATTGAGGCTTTTGCGAAGTTTTAACAATATGCCCTGTTCTGAGAGAAAGGGTTGTACGGCCGTAAATTGATTTAAAGTTTGTCTGTCTGTTTTAACCAATCAGAAGACAGTAACGATTATCTTGATAATAATAGAATGTAATGATTGCTGAAAATGATCCTAAAGGGTTTTTGGGGTCAAGGAATCGAATGGTACCATTGATTTTTTATGATCTTGTAACAAACATTTTTTTTCACGAAAAAAAGGATGAAAAAAAATGATATAGCTATGGTTCGATATGAAATGAAAAAATTTTCACGTGCTATATCCTTAGTGTTAATATAAGACACTCTCAATGGATCTTCTCTTTTTCATTTTCTCTTATGTTTTATTGTACAAAAGAACTTTTACTCACAGTTTGTGATTGTTTGTGTTGATGTTGTTGAAGTACTGCTCGTCGTTAATGATGATGAAGAAGTAGTAGTGGTGGTTATTGTTGATGATGAAGTAGTGGTCGTCGTTGCTGATGTTGATGTAGTGGTGGTCGTTGTTTGAAAATTAGCGATTCTTGAGATTTTACAATAAATTTTAAAGAACTAGTAGAAACTTGTAGTTGTGATATATAATCTAAATTTTTTATTCCTTTTTATTATAATTGGAATTTTCGATCTCATACGATCATTTTCAACTTACCACGACCTTTATACTAGATGTTACAAGGCACAAAAATGAACTAGAAAACATAAGCATGAAAAATTATGATTAAAACAACATTAAAATTTAACATCATGACCATTTACATCGTTATCTGATGTTTTCCAAAATTTGAATGGTGTTGATCAAGTCCAATACCAGTATATCTGTAATTAATTACTCAAGATAGTAAGTATTGTTTCATTTTGTGTCTTGTAATATGTAGTATAAAAGGTCGTGGTACGCTGAAAATGATCGTATAAGATCGAAAATTCCAATTATAATGAAAAACAATAAAAAATTCAACTTATACATCACAACTACAAGTTCTCTACTATTTCTTTAAAATTTATTTTAAAATCTCAAGAATCTCAAATGTTCAAGATTCGATTATGTCAAATAATCTCGAAAAAAAAAATTTCGAAAGAAAAAATCTGGAAAGTAAAAAATATCCAAAAGAAAAATATCGAAAATATTATTCTATTCTTCGATTGTATGTAAGAATGATATAAATTGGTTTTTCTTCATTTCTGCACTTAAACTGAGGAGCTACCGAGATTTATTTTTTTGAAATTTATTTATTTAATGAGGATTTATTGGGATTTACTAACTGTATTAAGATTTTTGTGCACCCTTGCCCTCACTCTCACCCACCCACACCCTCAAGATTGTCCTTAAAAGGATGCCAAACAATTGCCATATACATCCCAAAAATGTCGTATAGACGCTCGCATAAATATTCTATAGGTGCTCAATAATAAAGTCAATAGCACAGACAAGCTCTCAAACTGAACTATTAATATGAAATTGTAAAAACCTTATTGAAGTAATCTACAAAGAGTTTTTGTAAAAAACAAAACAGTTGAAGTTGCTTGACAGAGAACATTTTTTGTCAACATTTCCATAGATCAAATTGGCGACGTAAAATTATCTTATCAAAAAAGATCAAGAACGTGTCATCGAGTGAATTCTGACAAATTGATAAAACTAACAATATAGACTATATAATTCATTGACGTCAATCATTTATTGACAAGCAAAACTAATATTTTATTAGTGCATAAAACACGTTCCATCATTGACACGTAGGTTTTATCAATTTTCATTTCTCTTGATCACGTCCTTCGTTTTTTTTAGGGCTTCAAAATGAAATTTTTCCTCTAAAAATTTGTTTGATTTAAAATTCGGAAATTCTTGATTTTTTATATTAAGTCATATGGAGATGAACAACATTGATTTTGTTTTCTCTTCATATACTATTTAACAAAACTAATGAGAGAAAAGAAAGAGAGAGAGAAATATATATATGGAGAGAAAATCAATAATGAATGTCATTTGTTTTTTATCTATTGAAAACATTTTCTCATCATATCGTTGAGTGGCACAAAAGACTTTTCGAAAATGTGGAATATACACATTTTTACTTTTCTGTTTCTTATTCTCACGCAAAAAACATCAGGTAACCATTTGCATTTATTTTATGTTTGAATGATGTTTACCATCATTTGATATAGTTTGTTTCGAGTTCTTATCTAGTTTAGTGAGACGAAAGAGAATGACTAATTTATTCATTATTTGTATCTAAAAAAAATAAAATGGAAAAATGTTGTTTCTATGTAATGATATGACAGTTGAGTTTTCATTAGTTAAGTATTGACAACATGAAATTAATATTTGATCATTTATTCTCATTGAAAATTCCTACACACACACACACACACAGATAGATGAGATTTCTCATTATGTGGATGGATCGCTAGCATATCCTTCCATAATTCACTTAATCATCTTTTCATAAAATCAAGAAATATTTTCAAACAAATATTTTTCTTTGTCATTCTAACTCTTCTTATCTTCACTTATTATTATCTCTCGAAAAAAACAGCATAATTAACTAGCACTTGATGATTTTGTTTATCCATCTTCTAAAATATCGAAGATCATCTGGCGTTGTGATAGAAAAAATTGTATGGATCGTGTATATTAAAAATGAGGAAGTTTAAATTAAGTAAATATGCAAAATATAAGCTATTCAATGAACAATTATTTTTATCAAAAATTAAACTATTATGAAATCAACTGATGGAAATATTTTAATCGTGAAAGCATATTCTTTCAGATTTAACTGTCAATGTATTTTATGTTTGAATATATTTGTGTTATGCATATGATCCATTTACTTTTGAAAGAATTTTAAAGATCGTTGAATAAGAAAATATATATTTTGATTACACAAATGAAATCTAACAGAGACAAAATAAAAATAAAACATTTCAATACAAACAAACATTTTTTTTTCTATCAACAATCTTATATATGAAGATAATTAAGAAACAACTTCATAGAAACATTTGTCTTAATCCTAACTTAAGATTTTCTTCTTTTTTTTCACTAAAAATATACAAATAAAATTAGTTCAATCCTTATTTATCAATTTTACTTAACTTATTTTCATATCATTATCACAAAAGAAATGAATAAATATTGTTTAGGTTATTTATTTCTTATTTTCAACAAAATCATTTTTGTATTAATGAAATTTATTTTATTCAAACAAAGAAAATTAACAATAGAATTTATTGACTATTTACATTTGAAGTTTTTTCCTTTTCTTGTAGCTCTATCATTTAATCAACCAAGCTTTTCTTCAACACCAATATGGAATTCTAATTCCATCATTTTTGCTGATGGATCTATTGTTGGTACCGGTACTCAAGGTATTTTTATCAATACAAACAATACAATCTATATTCCTCATAGACAAAACAATGAAATCTTAATATGGTATGAAAATAGCAATAATTTAACTAAGATCACTTCTGGTAACTTCTCTTCGCCATCTTCACTATTTGTAACATTGAATGGTGATATTTATATTGATGATGGTGAGAAGAATCGTCGTGTGCAGAAATGGATATCAGAGAACAATACTTGGATTACTGTGATGATTGTTAATTCATCATGTTATGGTCTGTTTGTCGATATCAATGACAATTTGTATTGTGCAATGAGATATGATCATCAAGTAGTGAAAAGAGAGTTGAAGAATTCTCAGATGATATCGACGCTTGTTGCTGGAACAGGTACTAACGGATCTAATTCGAATCAACTTAATCAACCTCATGGAATCTTTGTTGATGTTAACTTGGATTTATATGTGACAGATTGTGGTAATCATCGAGTTCAGTTATTTCAACCGGGACAATTGAATGGTATCACAGTGGCAGGAAATACATCATTGTATTCAACAATTTCATTACGATGTCCAACTGGAATCGTTTTGGATACTCATAAATATTTATTTATTGTGGATACGGGGAACAATCGAATCGTTGGATCAGATTCAAATGGTTTTCGATGTTTAGTTGGATGTTATACAGGGGCTTCTCTATCTCATCAATTGGTTACACCATTAACCCTTAGTTTTGACCGTATTGGAAATATGTATGTGACTGATCGATTTAGTAGTCTAATTCGAAAATATGAACTCTTGGAAAATTGTTGTGGTAAGTTGAAAATATTTGAATAAGATGATTGATATATAAGTAAAGATTTTCTTTGTAGAAAAATGAACAGAAGAAAAAAAAAACTTTCTCATGAATAAATGGTAATAAATATATGAAAATAATTTGTAATTGAATGATAAAAAAACATGAAATGATTTTAATGAGATCAATAATATTTAAATATAAAATTGAATAAAATAAAATTTGAGTTTAAAAATAGAAAAGATTTCTTTTTTCTAAATATTTGATTGATTGATGAGTTTTTTTTTGTTAATAATATTCGAAATATTTGTTTGTTAACAAACTGAATCGATAGTAAAATTTAATTTGATATTTTATTTTCTAAAAATTTCTGATAGATTTTGTTTAAAATGAAATGCTTATATTAATCAGAAGAAAATGTTGATAAATCACAAAATTATTTTTATTTAAAAGATTTCTCTTTTAAAATCAAATTTTCAACAAGACATCAAATGAAGATTATCTAAAATATTTTTCCATTTATTTAATCGAAATTTTCTTCAAAGATTATTATTCAAGAAAAATTGAAAAAGATCAAAAAAAATTACTTCAAAATCTTTCATAATCAAATTTTACTTTAATTTCATTCTTTTATTTTAGCTTCCTCATTTAATCAACCAAAATTTTGTTCAACACCAATATGGAATCCTTTTGCCATTACTTTTGCTTATCAATCAATTGTTAGTGACTCTCCTTATAGTATTTTTATCAATACAAACAATACAATCTATATTCTTCATCGACAAGAAAATGAAATCTTAGTATGGTATGAAAATAGCAATAATTTAACTAAGATCACTTCAGGTAACTTCTCTTCGCCATCTTCACTATTTGTAACATTGAATGGTGATATTTATATTGATGATGGTGAGGAGAATCGTCGTGTACAGAAATGGATATCAGAGAACAATACTTGGATTACTGTAATGATTGTTAATTCATCATGTTATGGTCTGTTTGTCGATATCAATGACAATTTGTATTGCTCATTGATGAATCATCATCAAGTAATGAAAAGAGAGTTGAAGAATTCTCAGATGATATCGACGCTTGTTGCTGGAACAGGTACTAACGGATCTAATTCGAATCAACTTAATCAACCTCATGGAATCTTTGTTGATGTTAACTTGGATTTATATGTGACAGATTGTTTGAATCATCGAGTTCAGTTATTTCAACCAGGACAATTGAGGAGCATTACAGTAGCAGGAGCAACATCACTGCGTCCAACAATTTCACTCTTGTGTCCAACTGGAATCGTTTTGGATGCTCACAAATATTTATTTATTGTGGATTCGCAGAACCACCGAATTGTTGGATCAGATTCAAATGGTTTTCGATGTTTGGTTGGATGTTATGGAAAAGGTTCTAAATCTGATCAATTGTTGGAACCATTGACCCTTAGTTTCGATCGTTTTGGAAATATGTATGTGACTGATGTAGAGAATCATCGAATTCAAAAATTTGAATTCTTAGAAAACACTTGTGGTAAGTTAAAGATATTTGAATAAAATGATTGATGTGAATTAATATGAAATAGAAATATTTTTCATATTAAATTGAATCGTTGGAAAGAGCAACTAAATTTAAAAGAAAGAATTTTGATGAGATTAATTCTAATTTTGAAAATTTGACAAAAGAAAAAGAGAAATATCGATAATAATTCAAAGTAGAAGATACTCTTAGCAGCAGTTTTAATTTGACTTTTGTTTTAATCAAGTTAAAAATTTCCTAATTGAATAACTTGTCTTTGTTTTAGTCTTTTCATGAAATTGAAAAAAATTAACAAAAATTTGTTGATGAAAATTTTTCTATGAAAGAAAATCAGTTCAAATGTTACGAAAAAAAGAAAAAATAGAATATTTTTATATCAATTGTCGTAGATGAGAGAATCTCTTCTAATTTTAGTTTTGTTCCAAATAATCAAATTAGAGATTGTTCATGTAAGTCGATGAAAACAAAATTTTATTCAATGACAAAATTTAATGAAAAGATAAAAAATCTAAAACTAAACTTTTTTTTCAGATAGATATATGAAAACATTCATGCAGAAAGTAGATTCATTTATCATCATCAGATCAAATCTAAAGAGTTAAATTATTTTCTAGAATAAAAACTAATAATTGTTGTTGAATAGAGTAATGAGAATATCAACATCATGTTCTTTGAACACATAATAGATCTGCTTATCATGTTTGACCTTTCATTACAAACTGATTCTAACCTTCCTAATTATAAAAGTAATATTCATAACTCTTTCTCAGAAACGATAATATGATACTATTGCCGCTTCACAATTGAACCCATAAGTTGTTCATAGATACAGTACTTCACAAAACAATATTTATAATACGATTTCTCTAATCGATACAGAAAGCATGGTTTTTTAAATTGACTTTACTCTTGATCATCGATTTTGTTAATTCCACTCATAGAGTAAACTACAGGTATTAGAGTAATTGAGCTTTAGTTCTGAATGAAAGAGTTGTTCGGAAATATTCGAGTAGAGAAGTTGAGCTGTTTAAAAATCTCTTTCGTTCAACTCAGCTAAACCTACCTAGATCTAACCAAAAATTCTGGTAACATTAAATAAAAATATAAAGATGCAGAGATATTTTTAATTTTATTTTATCAAATATTGAGAATAGCTGTCATGATTATTTTTATCAAGTTCAATCGTTTCAACACAACTTGTTAAAAGTTCTTTCTTCAGTCTTTTTCTTGAAAAAAATCAGTTAAACTACGTTCGATAGAATTTGTTTACCAAAAATTATAGATGTGACATTATATTGATGCCTTCTTCTATCATATAGTTAATAACATTGGATGAGTATGAATTCAACGATGATCATCAAGCAATTTTGTATATTTTGAAGCTGATATCTCTGTTTGTTTCCATATTTCATTAACAAAAGGCTTCGGACAATTTTCAATATAATACTTGTGACCTACAGTCTTGCCTTTATCTACCCTATGTATAAATACAGGACTATTTGATTTAAAGTATATACCAAACGAAATTATGGTTAAACTTTGTCTTCATAAATAATAGTCTTTGACAATACATCTTCAATTTGCCAGTAGACATCAGATGACTTTTGACTAAATTTATATAAAGTAAATCCATATCACAGCATTAGTAATGCTAGAACGCAACTAATATGATCGAACAAAATTTCACTAAATTTTTAAAAGAAATTAAATATGATTAATTCATGCGGTTTCCAAGATACTTAAAAATTTTTCAAGAAAAAGACTGAAGAAAGAACTTTTAACAAGTTGTGTTGAAACGATCGAACTTGATATAAATAATCAAGACAGCTATTCTCAATATTTGATAAAATAAAATTAAAAATATCTCTGCATCTTTATATTTTTATTTAATGTTGCCAGAATTTTTGATTAGAGCGAAGTATAAGTGTAAAAAGGAAGCCTTCTTTAATGTTTAAAGCAAAGGAAAAAGAGAAGTTGCAAATTGACAATTTTATTTTACAATGTTCTCTTTTAGTCGTTGAAAAGATGAAAAAAGTAAACCTTAACATATTGATATATTTATCATTCTTATGTCATTCTCTATTTTTTGTATTTATTAATAATTATTTATAAGATAATATTCTCATTAAAATCAAAACAAATGATTTTTTTAAAAACTCGCCAAACAATTTTATCTCAAACAGTTTGACGATAATTTTCATCAATTTCATTTGATTTTAAAGGAGTAGAGATAGAAATGATTTAAGTAAATTTCACATATGTCTTCAGAAACATGTTTCTTACGATTGAATTTCTTGAGATCGAGATGAATAAAGAAATTTTTATGTGACGCGATTTGATTTCTAATGAGTTTCTTTATAGATAGAGTTTTCGTTACGGAAATAGATCGTATATTAATTTTTGATTTATCTAGATTATTGATTTCAATGTCTTTTCTTCATTTGAAGTTCTTTCATTTAATCAACCAAAATTTTGTACACTACCAGTTTGGAATCACAATGGAATTACTTTTGCCAATCAAACAACACTTGGTTCAAATCCTTTCACGATCTTCATCAATCGGAAAAACTCAATTTACACTATTAACAAAGAAAAACAACAAATTATAGTTTGGCATGAAAGCAATATCGATCCAGCGTTAACCATTATTACCGAATTTTATAATTCATCCTCTCTTTTCGTTTTATCGAATGATGTTATTTATATTGATAATGGTGAGAAAAATAATCGAGTAGAGAAAATGATGTTAAATAAAAATGAATATTCTACTGTTTTATTGGCTTATTCCTCATGCAAGGGCATCTTTGTCGATAAAAATTATAATTTATATTGTTCAATGCCAAAGCATCACCATGTTGCAAAAAGATACTTACACAGTCTTGGTATAACAGTGACTGTTGTAGCTGGAACAGGCAGTCCTGGAAATGCCTCAGATCAACTTAATAATCCTTTTGGAATTTTTGTTGATACGAATCTCGATTTATATGTGGCAGATTGCGGAAATAATCGAGTTCAGTTATTTCGATCAGAAAATCTGCATGGTAACACAGTTGTCGGAAATGAATTATCCAATCCTACGATCTTACTTTTGTGTCCAACTGGAATTACATTGGATGCTGAAAGATATTTATTTATTGTCGATTCAAATAATCATCGCATTATTCGATCAGGAAAAAATGGTATTCGTTGTATCGTAGGATGTGGTGGAATTGGTTTCAAATCCACTGAATTATTTTTTCCATCTACTATTAGTTTTGATCGATCTGGAAATATATTTGTTGTTGATACAGGAAATAATCGAATACAAAAGTTTGAATACTCGAAAAATTCTTGTGGTAAGTTGAAAAAAAATTTTAATAAATATCTATTAATTAATTAATTTTGTTTTTTATTCCCTAGACATGTCATCGGTTATTAAATTAACACAATTATCAACACTGAACGATAAAAACCAAATATATTCTCAAAATTGCATGGAAGACAACTTTTATTATGAATCCTTTCTGATAAATGTACCTGAAAGTCGAACTTATACTATATGGAGCAGTAGTAACATCGACACATATGGATTTATCTATGAAAATAGTTTCGATCCACTTAATCCACATGAAAATTTGCTTGAAAAAAATGACAATGGAGATTCTAATCAACAATTCAAATTTGAAATTCCGCTTTATTCGGATACCACATATATCTTAGTTGTAACAACAAAAAAGCCAAAAGACATCGGCAACATTATGATCAATCTATTCGGTGTAAATAATGTTATTATTAAGCGTCTTAGTAAGTCAATTTTATCTCCACACTAAATTAGCCTTAAAGTGTCATTTTTGTACATGATAAACTAATGTAGATATTGGTATGGAATAGTGTTCGGTTCGAATCAACAATTTGAAAAATCATTTTAAAATTTTCTTTTTTATATACTATCAAAGATAGATCATAGATCGAGTAGTTCTTGCTACTTTTGGCTCTGAAAATTTTCTTATAACTTAAATAAAATTGACTTATTTCTCTCTAAAATCTATGGAGAGAAAGATCTCTTATTTGCATCTTTTATTGGCATGTTTACTCTATATAAAACATCAAAACATCTGCTAAACCACAATGATCAACAGTTTTCGATGAAAAAGAAGTGAATGAAAAAAGCAGATAGCGATAGCAATACGTCAGGTCTTCTCGTCCCGTTAATGATATACGATGTTTATATCATAGGATATCAAACTTTTCTATCTAGTACTATATATACAGGTGTTTGCAAAAAAACTTGCATATCTCCTTCTACTGGTATAATCTTCTGAACCAATGTTTTTCAAATTCTTTTATGTTGAGACAAATAGTTCATGAAGAGCATAATACGGTAGCATAATTTCATATTCTGTTTGCTCTTCGCTGGAAAGTATGAAATCATTTCTAACCGAGATCTTCATCAGTTTTTATTTTTTCTCTTCAAAAATACAAGAGTTTACCAATTTTTTTCGAAGTTTTTTCTCAACGTTACACTCAAATATTTACAAAACAATTGGACAGTCTTTTATGTGAATGTCGTTTTAAATATGAGTGATTTGATATCATATAGTAGTTGGTGTCTACAAGAAGTAGTATGGAATATCATAGTTCAATATTTTAACCCTTTACTTTCTATTTACTGACATAGAAACTAATTGTTGATAGATTTTTGAGAAATATTTCTTCATGTCTCTATGAATTGTTTCATTAACACGTCACATTTACTGATCAAAATCTTATCTTCTACTCTTCTAAGGACATTCTATCGACGGTTCCTCCCTCGATGTTTAAGCAAACAAGTCTGTTTTCATTTTTCTCAATACAGTATTAGGTAGACTACGATGAAATATTTATGTTGTTTTGAATAAAAGGAGTAGATCATTTGTCCTTGTTTCTATAACATAATCTTGAAATATACTGCTTTTTTAAGTTACTACCTAATGTAATAACTAAATGTTAATGTACGTAATCGGAAAGGAAATACATTTATATATGATCGATCTGTAGTATATCTATAGAGGATTTATTCCTCAAAAAAATCACTTTTGTAAGTACTCATAATTGTCAAGAAGAATATTTTTGTACAAGTTTTTTTTCAAACATCTGTACATGTACATGTAAAATATAAGAAATGTTGTTTTTGTCGATGATAAAGATTACGGTAGTTTTGAGAAAAACCATTCTGAAATGCATTCGTTTTCGTTAGATAAAACTTATTCTTGAGACAAATATTTGAGAGAAAATGAAATTAGAAACTCTATAAACTACTATAGATATATTCTTTTGTTAATAAATAGCTCCTTCAGTGAATATTCAAGTCAATTACTCATTTGAATTAACTTCTAATAGTCCGTTATATTATCGAGATTGTCAAATACCAAAATGTTATTACGAAAGTTTGGAAATTGTTGTCAATGAAAATGGATCTTATGTTATTTGGAGTGTCGGAAAATTTGATACATATGGTTATATCTACAAAAATGATTTTGATCCACTTAAACCACACGATAATCTACTTTACGAACATAATGGTACTTGCAATCAAGGACAATTTAAATTTATTATTGATTTAGTGATGGACACTCGATATATATTAGTTGCAACAACCTATCATCCATATATCACAGGAAGCTTTTCTATTTTAATATCTGGACAAAACAATGTCACTATCAATCATTTCAGTAAGTATTCACATTGTTTTGACAAATAATAAAGACAAGCCAATAAAATAAGCGAAGGAATCTTTTTTTCATCAGTTCAGAATAAGAATATGCATATATGGAACAATTACTTTACAGTGATCTAATTAATATGAAATTTTGTATTACATTTTAGATCCTCAACATAGTTATTGTATTATTGGTGATCAGTGTAATTTTCATAGTAAAAGTATCGGTTTAACTTTGGATGATATTTTGTACGAAGAACTTCGAAAGAACACAATGTTAAAACATCAATCATTTTCAGTGAAATTAAGTGCTGCTTTGACAATTATTATGCTCGTTGGAGGATTGATCAACAGTATTCTTTCTTTCATTACATTTAAAAACAAAGCTGTTCAACAAGTGGGATGTGGATTATATCTTCTTGCATCATCTATCACTTCTCTGCTAACAATCAGTATGTTCGTTGTCAAGTTTTGGTTTGTTGTTCTGACACATATCAATATATATGTTAGTCTCTCGATTCTTCGAGGAGGTTGTGTATCTATCGAACCTCTTCTGAAACTTTTTCTTTATTTGGATAGTTGGCTTAATGGTTGTGTCGCTGTAGAACGAGCTATTCAGGTTTTGAAGGGTATCAGTTTTGATAAAAAGAAAAGCAAACGATTTGCACGATGGATCATTATAATCTTATTATTCTGTATTATGGCGACTCTTATTCATGAGCCCATTTATCGTCATATGTTTAAATATGAATTGTCAGTAAACGAAACTGTAAGAAACCAGACACACATAAACACGACTGATGAAGGCACGCTCGTACGATATACTCAGTGTGTCACTCGTTATTCTTATTCTGTTCAAAATTATAACACAGTTGTTCTGTTTTTTCATCTCATTGGTCCATTTATTATCAATTTACTCTCTGCTTTATTTATCATTTTCGGAGGCGCTCGACTTCGATCAAATGCTCAGACAGATCAAACTCTCATAAAACATGTTCGTAAACAATTCAATGAACATAAACAATTGATTATCAGTCCCATAGTGTTACTTGTTTTATCAATACCTCGATTGATCATTGCATTGCTTTCTGCATGTGTGAATATGTCGGAAAATGTATGGTTATATCTCAGTGCTTATTTTATTTCATTTACTCCATCGATCCTTATCTTCGTGATCTTTGTCATACCTTCGAACTTGTATATGAAAACTTTTAAAGAATCTATCACTAGTTGGCGACGACGAACACATCAACTATAAACTCTTTTTTTCAATTTTAAGAACAATTTAAAAACAAACATTATCATGTGCGAAGATCAGGATAACGATATCAGGTTATTTAGCATATCACAAATTTATTCATTGACGTGAACATACATAGTTTGAAGCTTTCAGTATTGAATAGTATCCTCCATATGTTGCTTCATCGTCAAATAGAATGCTTGCAGTTTAAAGAAGACAAAAACTCAGTTGCTGTTCGATACTTGTACATTGAAAAATTTGCATTGATCAGTTCCTACAACGTCTCTAAATCCTTAACTTTCTGAATAATATTTTGGGTGAGAATTTCTTCAACTTGTAGTTCATCATTTGTTTCAACCAAACGTGCTTGTCGATCAAAAACTGCTGATCAATTCGACCTGTATCAAATCATCGTTTATACTTGTTTTGTTGTTGCTTAACATGACACCTTGCTACATGTTTGGCCTCGTTCTAAAATCAATCTAACTGAGTGAAAAAATCATTGGGTGTCGGCAGCACCAGTTTTACTGGGAGAATCAAATATTAATCCGAGATCACGACCAAACATTACTCCTTTGAGTACGGACGACGAAAATTCGCGTTCTAAGATTTTGGGACCTGAATAACTTCAGAAAACGTGATCTTTTGATTATTTAACGACATGAATTATGTGTATGTTTCCGTCTATGATATTTGTACCATTAAGAAGGACAGATGTTAGTCATAGATGACTCATAACTTACCTATATATATACTGTTTTTCTTTATCTTTCTGATATCGTACAATGACGCCATGATCTCTCTTGCTTTCGTATATACTTTCAGAAGCCTTCAAGTAGATTCTTTTCCTTTCTCCGATCAACATATATATGTACAAGTACATCTGTTTTGTTCATATTACCCAAACGAAAATGTAATTTATTTTAACATACGCCATATATCTTTGACATATATTATTCACAAAGTGCGGTTGTATTCAACGAGAAATCTAATAGAGAAATTACCGAATGTATAATGGATTCAGAATGCGGCAATGAGTCCCAAAGCTACTCATATGATGAAAATCCCTATGAAGATGAATATAACAGCGATCTGGAAGAGGAATTCACAGCTTCCTTTGAAAATCTATCTACTATATCGAGAAACTGGAGAAAAGGAAATTTTAATTTTGATCTCTTTAGTTTTGATTCAAGTGGTTATGGATTATCTTCAGCAATAAAAAATTTTACTCTCGAAATACCACTTGATTTCTTCGAACTATTTTTCGATCGAAGACTACTTGAAATGATTGTTAAAGAAACGCATCAATTTCATGTAAATCCTCCACGGATAACCTACAGCCATACGACTCCATAAATTAAAACAACAATTAACGAAGTGTATGCATTTCAAACGGTGCATACTATCGAAATTTCAGAAATTTAGAATTGAAATTTTTGTATTTTGCGATTGCAAAATTGGTTTTATAATGAATTTCAAACAACTTTGATGAAAATTTAGTCAACTGTATATTGACTGATCATCAGAATAGGTATTTTCAGCAATGATTTTCGACGTTACATCTATAGAATTCATTTTTCATCAAAATCTGTGTATTTTCAATATGCTCTAAATAGACTATGTGAAATTGTAGCTTCATTTACACTATTTTTGAATTTAAATCATGTTCATTAGTTTATTCTATAAACGGAAATAAAAGTGTTTTAAATTTAATGCAATAAATAATTTCATCATTGTGTGGGTCTGAAATACTTAGGGTTATTCAAAAGTCGTGGCGGAGAGACTGTTTTTTCTTACAAGTCGATAAAGAAAAATTCTTTTTTTTACCAATCGATAGAACGTCTTTTACTCTATCTTTCTGTGCTGTTTGATCGTAATAACTAACATTTTATATATTTCACAAGGGACAAGAGGTAATAGTGATAGAATAAAGAAATACAAGAATGAGTTTATCAGTTGTTTATTTCATCAAATGTTCGAAATAATCATCTTCGTTATCTGTACACAATTGCATTCTTTCAATCCATTTTTTAAATGTTTTTTTATATTCTTCTTCGCTTAGAGAATACATGAAACTAACCACAGCGTCATATAATGATTGTGAATCACTTCCCAGGTCGAACGAGTTGGACCGTAAACGGTAATATACGGATAAAAAACGGTATCTATACGGATATCCGACTTTTTTCGTATACTGATAGCAGTAAACGGTATAGATACGGATATTTTTCGCAACGTTTACGGACCGTAATACGGAGTACCGAATTCTGTCCGATAACGGTACTCAGATTGCGTCCCGCTTCTAGACGTTTTTTGAAAACCTACTTAATATTCTTATTTTAGATTATTATTCTTATTCAATTATGTAACGGTAAGTCTTTTTAAGAAATTCTTTTTATTTATTTATTTATTTTAGGCTATTTTTCTTATTAAATTATGGAACAACAAGTATTTTAAATTATTTTTGTTTTTTTTTATCTATTTTAGATTAGCATTATTATTCAATTATTGAACAGTTAGTATTTTTAATCACTTTATTTCGTTTTTATTTATTTTAGATTAGCTTTCTTATACAATGAGCCTTAATCACAATTGGCTTCGTGGTTAAACTGTTTGATTGTTACTTTGATTTGATGACATTTTCTCTTTGATCCGTGGCCAACAACGAAACATGAATAAGGCTCATTGTTGAATAGTAAGTATTTTTAATTATTTCTTTTTTTATCTGTTTTAGATTACTTTTCTTATTGAATTATGGAACAATAAGTATTTTAAGTCAATTCATTTTTTTTAATTTATTTTAGGTTATTATTCTTACAATGCCGTATATATGGGCGTGACCAACGGTAATGTTTGCCATTAATGTTTTTTTTTATTGTAGAGATACAGCATATTATTATTCGGGACATACGATAGAGGATCACAGATGACTCTCAATTGGCCTGAACAACACTATGCTTTATTGATACAATAGTGGAGAAAACTTTCACTACTATCGTAACAATAAAGTATAGCATTATTTGGGCCCATTCAGGGTTATCTGTGATACTCTATCGTATGACCCGAATAATAGTATGTTGTATCCCTACAATAAAAACAAGCATTAATGGGATACCTTACCGTTGATCACGACTATATATATATATATATAACATATGAGAAAATAATAAAATAAGTATGACATGCATGATGCAGGCAATACTTGAGCTGGCTACAAAAACCTAGTAGGATCTCGTCGGATCCGAGCTTAAGATTATTCGTCCTGGATATTGCTAACGAAATAGATGATTTTGAATCAACTAATTGTCGAGATAAAATACTCTGAGTAGTGCGAACGGATATAAATTGGTCTGTTTTCGGCCAAGAAACGGTCTCAATACGGTATAAAACATACTACCGTATCATATCCGATAATTCTCAAAAAACCACCAAATACGGAACGTTTACTGAACGGACACGTTACGGTCCGTAATTCTGTGCCCGATAATACGGTTCGATACGGACCGAATTGACACCGTATTATACCGTAAATACGCCGTTTTTAAAACGTTTACGGTACGCTTTCATATCGTAAACTTAGCCGTTTTCATCGACCTGGGTTTGATCGGTCGGATTTTCTTTGATTAAGTCGAATAACCAAAAATCAAATGGTGATAAGTCAGGAGAGTTGGGTGGATGCGGTATTATTGTAAGACCTTCTGATTCGAGATAGGTAAACACATCTTTATGAACATGTGACTTTCTATTGTCATGATGAATTTTAATGCCATGAGTTCCGTCTGAAGGTTTTTGGGGCATACCTGCTTTGTTGAACTACAGTAGGTGGAGGATCTCCTCTTCTCATCTACGTTGCATTTGACGATTTTCGACCAAGTTGTTTATGATGAAACTACGATTCGTCACCAGTTATTATATGATGTAATCGCCATGTTTCTTGTTGAATTCTTCCTAAGTTTTCTTTACATATTCGAACTCGTTTCGTCCGCTGTAAATCAGTGAGATCTTTAGCTACATAACGTGCAGTGGTCTTTCTGAGGTTTAAATGAGTGGTGATGATTCGATGAACCATATCATAACTTAAATCAGTTTGTTTCTGTAACTCTTCAATCGTGAGATAAGGATCATCGTTGATAAGAAGGCGAATCTTTTTAATATTTTCAGGTATTGCCTTCAGTGATTGGTCTACCAGATCGTGCTTCATCTTCAAGTTCTTCTCGACCCTCTTTCCACTATTTTAAGAGAAGGAGCTTTATCAGCATAAACAGAATACAATTCATCATAAGTAATTCTTGCTTGGATATTAAATACAGTACGCCCTTTAATGTAGAAATGGAAATTTTCTATATTCATTTAAAATGGGAAAATATAGCCAGAATTAACCTTGATCTGATTTTCGACTTTCTTGAATATACACAAATAAATGACACGTGTACACAAAACAAATACGACGGACGCGCTAATGTATATGTACATATGAAATGTTAATTATTACGAGAGATAAGCAGACGATGATGAAAGAAAGAACAACAGAAAATGAAGAAAAAGCGAAAAAACAACACGTGTAGATGATTTTATTACTTTGATCTTAACTGAATATTGATCAAATAGTATAGAAAGATAGAGTGAAAGACGTTCTATTGATCGGTGAAAAAAAAAGAGCTTTTCTTTATCGACTTATAAGAAAAAACAGTCTCTCCGCCACGACTTTTGGATAATCTTAAGTATTTTGTATCCAAAAATATTATTCTTGTTTAATATAATGTCATTCAGTATTCATTGCCAATTTCATATAATTGAACATATGCCCAGACCGCTTGTTTGTAATTGCGGAGCTTTTTTATTAATTTGTAGTTGCACATCATCCGGCATTTTATTAAACTGAAGTTTGACAGTCTTTAATGTTCGATTCGTTGTTAACATATCAATCAATGCTAATCCACCCTTTTCAGTAATTTGATTCCATTTGACATCTAATTCAATCAATGTAGTATTGGATTTGAGTGCATTTGCAATGACAGTTATATCATTATCACGAATATTATTATCACCAATATCAAGTAATGTCAAAGTTTTATTTATTTGTATCATTTGTGCAACGTATGCAACCCCATTTGAAGACATATTTGTTTGATATATATCTAGCTCACATAATGTTCGATTTATGAGTAAAGCGTCACAGATAAATTTAATTCCTTCATCGTAAAGTTTGTTTCGGCAAATTTTTAGATGTGTTAATGTTTTATTTGATTTCAACATTTCACCAATTGCTTTACATCCTGCAGATGTTATTTCATTTCGAGTCAAGCTTAATTTTTTTAGAGTATAATTACTCATTAATTCATTAGCGATCAAAATACATTCAGCATCATTCATATCAGATGATATATCGAGACTTGTCAATGTTTTATTAACTTTTAGAACTTCGACAAGAATTTCAATGATGTGACAACAACCAGACCAAATTTTTAGCTCCTTGACAGTTTTGTTTTGCTTTAAACCAGAGACGATTTGTTTCATATCGATAGGAGATAAGTTGTTATTGTTTATTTCTAATTTGGCATTTGAGAGTAACTCAGATAATGGTACGGTTTTTATCTCCGAATTGTTTTTAATCGTTACACTGAGATCAGCGGATGGAACAACCTTTGATGATATTGTATTAACCGTTTTCAAAGTTTTCGGTTGATACTGTGATTCTGATGATTGAAGATATGAACTCTTATCCACTGTTTTATTTTGGAGTAACTCTTTCGAATTCGAAGTTTTTACCACATTTTTTGTTAATTTACGTTTAAGAAAAATAATGTTTGAATTTTCTGGTAAAAGTTCACTGATTATTGTTTCTTGTTCATCAAGTATATGTATTGGTGCACCATTAGAGTGAATAAATTGTTCATCTTCCGATAGATCAGATAATCGTTCACTTAATAGTTTCCGTAAATGTGCAACTGTCAACGAACAATCGATGCCCAATGTTAGTTCGACTACACCATCTCGATTTATAATATATTTAGGTAATATCGGCGTTTTCTTTCGAAAATAATTCCCGATATTCATGAAGTCCATTGTAATGACGACACTGTAGATGAATTAATAACAGCTCATTTGAAGAAATTTATTATTTCGATTGTCATTTTTATATATTATTCTTTAGTTGAAGAGTGATTATCATAAAAATGAGCTGTAATTTCTAGTTTTACTGCAATCTAAAGAAAAATATATATTTATTTTTGTTTTGACATTACTCGCTTTGACTCAACAGAAAAGGGAATTCATTCATTCATTCATGATGTACCAATCGTTTTAAGCCAAATTACAAAACAGGAAAAAAAAATAATACATAGATGCCGGTTACAGATGGCACTAGACAACAATCAAACAAAAATATTAATCGATGGATAAAGGTCAGGATAATAGTTTATTTAAATAAAATCAGTAATCAATTTAGAATGAATCTCTACTTACAAAGACACCCAATTGAAAGACAATTGGCGGTAAAGCCAATTTTTGTGCATGATATTTTTTAAAAAAGAATTCCATATTCGGAATTAGCATTGAATTTTGAGTAAAATGAAGTACTTTTACTGTCGTAAGATAACTTTCCTTTTTCACGTCCCATTGGACACCTGTAAGGGACCTCAAGTTATAATAAATCTAGCATGGTTAAACGCGGAATTTGAGATAGAAATTCGAAAAGATTGGAAATTTCATAGAAAAAAATCTAATTTACTTAAGGAAAACTTTTCCAAAAACCAAGCCGGAAAACATTCTTTTGATTTTTTTCCATTTTCTATATTACTACCCTCGACTTCCAATATCTTCACTTCGTCTTTACTTATTGATATGCTTTTCAAATTAATTTAATCAATTATAATTAATGAAATGAATTTAAAAAAAATTTAATCGTTTGTATCGTTATTTGTTGTTTTTTACATAAATAATATTCACTTCATTGATAGATTACATCGAAATAGTTTACAAACAAACAATAAACAACATTATTACAACACATGTGCGTTCGGTAAGATTATTAATAAAAAATAAATATTATTCAATATTGTTCCTTGTCCAATAATTACATTGAAGAGCTATAAAAAAAATATAAATGAACAATATTTTAAATAAATAAGTAAAATCTTGTTTTAAAGAAAAGATTTTCATAGCAGTAGAAATATGATATCATAGAAGTACCTTTTAGTCGCGTAATTTTAGCGAAATATTTTCATTCATGATGAACCAGAGCTCCGCAAGATGCGAGATCAGTTCTATCCTGAGACGACATCTTTAGAGTCATAACGAGACGAGATGGGTTAGCTTTCTTACCCCATCCTGCAAACAGTATTTT
This sequence comes from Macrotrachela quadricornifera, assembly GCA_022393335.1. NCBI lineage: Eukaryota > Metazoa > Rotifera > Eurotatoria > Philodinida > Philodinidae > Macrotrachela > Macrotrachela quadricornifera. The sequence goes on along the minus strand of JAJEKB010021555.1, from coordinate 34,859 downwards.
CTCAAATAATCTTTTGATGAAGGTAAAGACTTACCCTTTTATTATCTTAAACCTTTCAGAGCTTATAAATACTCTAGAGGATAGTTATTGAGGATCCATGAATGCTGTCCTATAATAGCTTTTAAAGATCTATGAATATCTTCATAGGATAGATCTTGGCTCCTTCCTCTTCCTCTTCCAGCCTTACTTGAGCCTTAATCTTTGACCTTCAACCTAGTACAGACAGACATACACACTGAAGACTATATAAAGAGATGATTTGTATTTAAAAAGAAAATTTTTTCAATTATACTGCAAGAAAAAAGAAGCTACGTTCACATGATAGATTGAGGTAGAACGCGATGGGACATCCACAACATTGTCTCGCTCAAGCCCTCTAATGAACATTTCTAATCAATTTTTCTTTAAAAAATTTCTCTAAAGCAAATAAAATTGAATATAAATAGAGAAAATACAATATTACCATTATAAATGTCTTGAAATAATATTTTTATATTTACTAATAGTTTTTTGAAATGCTTCTTTATATGTAGTTGATTGTAAAACAAATAAAAGAAAAGTAAGTATTGACGGTATTAATGATATAAAATATCCTAAAAGAAATAACCATGAATCACTTGTTGATTTCATACAACCTGATGCAAATGATATAATTAAACGTGGTATTGAAAGAATAACTAATACTAATGGACCAATTAATAAATTTTTATGTTTTTCAAATTGTTTAATTAAAATTTGTTTATAATTTTGTTGTGTTTGTATATTTGCTTTTTTTTGTGTATTAACAATAATAATAATAATAATAGCTGATATTAAATTTATAATAAATGGTACAATAAAATGAAATATATTAATTATTAAATTAAAATATTGAATTGTTGATGAATATGTGTTGTTATTATAATAGATATTATAATAATAATAATAATACATTTAGCTATTTTTATAGTCTTTTTTCGATTATAACTAATACCTTTAATAGTTACAAATGCTCGTTCAATCGCTACAGATGAAGTTAACCATTGATCTATTGTAAGACAAACTCGAAGAAAAAAATCAATTGAAATACATTGAATATTTAAAAATAATTTATTTTTAACTAAATTTATTTGTGATATAATAAGAATAAAAAATTTTAATAAAAATAAAATCATTGTTAATAAAATAATTATTGATGAACATAATAAATAAATTCCACTATCACTTTGACGTGTTTTTTTATTTTTAAATGTAATTAATGAACATATTCCATTGATAAATCCAGCAAATGTTAGACTTATTCGTTGATTTTGATATTGACATATATCACCATAATAACTCGGTGGACATAAACAAATTTTTTTTTCTATCTAACCAAACTTTTAAATCGAGTCCACGATGACAACGTTGTTGATAATATTCAACATTTTCATTTGAAGATTCTTTTGTCAATATTTGAGTACTTTTATTTGATTTGATTAAACTATCATTTTTCTCAAGTTTGAAGTAGATTGTCCATCGTTCAGTAGTATTATAAAATGATCTACAAAGTGTTTCTACAACATCAGTACGAAATGGTTCGTAAGATGGATGACAAAGTCCTCCATTAGTTGAATGGAATGTAGTGGCATTATTTATACAACCTTGTTCATCGTCATTAAATTATATTTCAATGAAAATTTTCTATACGATTGTCTTTTCTGTCAATCATTTATTCATAGTTTTGTTTTATGCATACGTCTATATTATGGTTGGATCAGATGAACATATGGAACTTATAGATTTTCGAACATTTTTCTTTATTAGATTATTTCTTAACTATTTATTATTTGAAAAGCTGATATATAATTGGTAGCAATAATTGTTATATTTTATTCACTAAAAAGTCAGTCATTTCTATTATATAACCAGTCATCATAAATATTAATTACATAAATCAATTGAAATTTAAATACGACGAAAGATTATTTATTTATTTAAATAAATTAAGCATAATATTAGTAGTATTTATATTTTAGTTATTTGAAATATGTCTTGTGTAATGTATCCTAAAGTATGATGCATGAGACACATTTTATTTAAATGAGTAACCAAGAAAACTTAGAATATGATTTGTTGATTATATTTATTACATTATTTCTAATCTATTTTTTAAAATAAAACAGGAAAAAACTTCTTTTTTTTCGTAATTATTCTGAAAAATATAAATCATTTTTTTCTTTATATGAAATTTACAAAAATTATTTTTAGGATATTTCTATATTGAAGTATTGCAAAAAATATTGAATATTATCGATATCAAAATAATATGTAGATTGATGTAAAATGAATATATTGAGAATGATAATAAATAGAAATTTGCAGTTTTCATCAGCTGGAAGAAGTTAAATTAGGACATATCTTGGTATAATACTGTGCAAAATGAAATCATTATCACATCTATCTTTTTTGGAGAATTTATCACAAAAATGCATCATAATACTATGCAGTTCTCATGCGTCTTTTACTGTAACATTCATATTAGCCAAGAAAACTTTAGGTATATTTACCAGAGCTGCACGGAGCACGAGGCACGGGGTACCCCGCAGGTTCCCGTGATTTTTCACGGAGCGGGGCGGGTGAGCGATGGAAAGACCTCTTGTGAGCAAAGTTGTGTTCACTTTTTTCGAAATCTCAGCACATTCGGCCCTCTCAACTTGTGTAAACACCAAGCGAGTGGTGTATTTGCTTAAGGAAGGTGAAATCTCAGCAACTATCATGACTAAATTAATTTTAACATCACAAAAATGCAAAATTACCAAAATTTATAAAGTCATACAGAATGATTCACCTATTTTTACTAGTTTTCGTCAATTTATTGATTTCTATAAAACATCAGAAATTTTTTATTTCTATATGATTAGATAGAACATTGATTGCTCTATCCAATGGTATAGTTTTCATTTGATTTATTTCATGTATTAGTTAAAAAATGAGTAAAGTTTCGTGAAGTAGGCAAAAAAAAATTTTTTCTATGAAATTTCGAGATATTTCCTTTGAGTGATTCGAGTAATCCTAATGTATTGTACAAATGAAAGTATTTCGTTTTTATATAGTTCAATAGAGAAATAAATTCTCTATCGAACTATATATTGTTTAGCAATTTATTTTCCACTTTGACTGAAAATTTAGTGAATATTTAGCAAATTTTTTTGATAAAAGTTCATTTACAAGATTATTCATATCTTATACATAAGATTCGTGGCTTTCACCTAAAACATCGTTTGAAATTGGTATCTTTTTTTTTTCGTTTTTTATATTAATGAAAATAAAACTAGTGAAAATAGCTAAACCATCTTGAATTTACTTGACAAAGACAAATAAATGAATTTTTCACTAAAAAATTTGCTAAACGTTCACTAAATTTTTAGTCAAAGTGGAAAATAAATTGCTAAAAAATATATAGTTCGATAGAGAATTTATTTCTCTATTGAACTATATAAAAATGAAATATTTTCATTTGTCCAATACATTAGGATTACTCGAATCACTCAAAGGAAATATTTCGAAGTTTAATAAAAAATTTTTTTGTTACCTACTTCACGAAACTTTACTCATTTTTTAACTAACACATGAAATAAATCAAATGAAAACGATACCATTGGATAGAGCATTCAATGTTCTATCTAGTCATATAGAAGTAAAAAAATGTCTGACGTTTTATAGAAATACAATAGACTGACGAAAACTAGTATAAATAGGTGAATCATCCTGTATAATTTCATAACGGGGCGGAACGGGGCACGGGGCTAACTTAACACGGAGCGGGGCGGGGCTTCTTTTTGAAAAATTCTCGGGACTCTGCGGGTCACGGGGCTGGACGATCACGGGCCGGGGCGGGGCGGGGGTGTAAAAAACTGTACCCCGTGCAGCTCTGATATTTATTTAGGACTGACCAAAAGTCACGAGGAAAACAGCAGACTTCATGACTCCACGTGAGTTCGAGAGTCTGGAGTCTGTTATTTTCCTTCATGCCAAAAGTTATAAGTCTAGTGTAACTTATCCATATATTAAGTTTTAAGAAACTATCTTTCTATTATATGGTTTTCAAAAGAAAAGAATGTGAAAATATTTTGTATGCTGATGGATAATATCTTCGACTAATATCATGATAAATCATTTGTGCTTGTAGTACTAAATTACAACGGATAAAGTAGGTTAGTTTTCAGTCCGTTAACATATTGTATTAACAATTGAAAGATATTAGAAGATGTAGCATGAAGAGCTCTACAATTTATATAAGACTAGCGGTAGTACCTGGTGTTACTCGGGAAATCTCCATACTGTACTCTTATCATGTCAGAAAACGACAGAAAATGTATAGAAGGTTTGCTTAAGACCTATTCATCTCTTATTATTACATATCCCACCGTGCATACACTTACATTCATTTCTATATCAGACAATTCAGCAAATAGTGTAGGGATTTGACTGCCTTTCTCTTAACTCATGCATATTGCCATACTTTATACCAATACTCAGTGCAACAAAAGTGACACTAAGAGCTGAATATGCTAACAGTGGTAGCAAATGCTCCGAAGTTTTTGAAAGATTGGAAAAAATTACAATGTATCATAGCCTGTATGAGATTTCAGCCCAACCCTCGAGTAGTGTAGAACTTGTTAATTCGATTCGAACACTAAAATTTTACTCGAGTTTTCAACTATTCATCTAATAAGAATTTCATTATTCGCTTACTCGAGTTTCAAACTGTTGAACTGATAAAAATTTTATTCTTCGAGTAATGCATTGTTAAACTATTCGGCAGGATCTGTGGCAGGGCTTCAAAATATTCGCTTTCACGTTGACGCTTCCCTATGTGGCTTAAAGATCTGCAATTTTACCTTCTGTGAAACGTTTTCAAGATGTTGGCCGTTACCCTCATGTTCCCGTGTGTGGCTTACAGATTTTCGCCTTCAAGCTGACGCTTTCCTGTGTAACTTGGAGATGTTCATCTTCACCATCACGGTCTTTGAAACGTCTTTAACATCTTTCCCATCACCCTCACCGGGTAGCGTTCTTCGCTTTCGCTTTCACATCCTCACCCTTGACTGATGAGGAACACTATTTAGGTGTTACACTCCGATTCCAATCATTCATATACCATTTGGTAGACTATAGAGTTCAAGAATAAGAAGAACAAAGGTGGAACTGGCTTGAAAATTTGAATAGTTGAAAACTCGAGTAAAGTCTTCGAGTTCTACATGAATGCATTTTCAAAACTGACAAAAATTCTAAACGCTTAAGTTTCGGTGTTGTAAAAGGTATTTTTCTGGTACATGACGAATGCGTTTTTTCTTATGTGCACTTTGAAATGCTTTATTGAAAGAAGCAAAATATACCAAATGATGCAGAGTGAAAAGCTTTACAATTTATACGGAACAGTTTCTTTTATGTATACATTTTTATTTTCAAAATGCACAAATTCTCAAGCGAATGAATTTCGATACTACGAAAACAATATTCTTTTCAGCAGACGACGGATATGTTTTTCTCTTATTGACCACCTGCTACGTTTTATAATAAAAAAAAAATCAAAAGAGACAGTGTGAAAAGCTTTATAATTGCCGAAGGACATTTATGAGGAGATGAAATGAGAAAAAACGAATTCACCGTGCACGAAGTTTACAACTAGACATCTTAGTAGCTATACCTGTGACCTAAAAACGATCGACTTCTCATTTAAACTTCTGTAAGTCATCAAGCAGGTTAATGAGCAGCTGAACGCTCATTTCATTCCAAACACATTTTATTCCATACATGATATTCCTTTATATATTGATCTTCTTCGTTTAATATATTAAATAAAACGAAAAATGAATAACAGTTTACGAACTGATAGTTAACTGTAGATTTAAAACTATAAGAAGTAACAATTCTTTTTCAATTGTAAATCAAGAGTGTCATAAATCTTTCTTTTGAGTTTTGGCTGTTTGCCCACTCGAATGTGCTGTGTATATAAAATTTCAAAATCACCTATTGGCGGCTATATGGATAGTAATAATTAGTTACATAGGAAAGGAGAAAAGCTTTATGTAATCAACAAGATCTGAGTGTCAATATTTTATTTTTCTTTTCTGTTTGCCTCTCTTTAAAGTTAGCCAATCATGTCAAAGAAAAAATAGAGACAAAACAAGTTTCAGACGAAGTGAATTTGGCATGAAATGAATGTGACGTAGTCTAATGAGGCAAAATAATACAGAGCCTATTTTTAATACTATGTTTTAGGATGCTGACACTCCCGGTTGTATTATTTCCATAGAATATAATTTTGAGCCATCAAACTTACCTAGAAATAAAATATGTTCAATGGAGATTTAAAAAAGCATAGCTTCATAATAGTTTTAGTGATTCATTGTGTTTTCACTTATTCTAACGTTTAATTCATACACAGACATACGTTCGAAATCTATTCTTTCAGTTATAAAAATCATAGATTTCTAATCAAAAATATTCAAAAGTTGACAAATTGGCTTGTATGTGAAATAAATGTAGATATGATAGTGTTCAGCTCGAAAAAATGTGACAAGTATTCATTTTAGTAAGCAACATGAAACGTGTTGGCAATTCACTCTACATTCTATTTCGATGCTAGAGCTTACATATATGACTGCGTATAGTTTATACCGATTACAAAAAAAAAGTAATGGATAAATACAAGCTAAAGTTATGTTTTCATTGTGGTCTGATGCATTTGTGCGTAATCGAAACGATTTAAAAAGAAAAAAAAACTTCTAGTATCGCAAGTTTTTTTCAGAAACATTTTAAAATACAATTCAAGGTGAAAAAGATTGTTGTCAACAAATGTTTCTATTTAGCTATTAGTTGTGTATTATGAAACATGGATGAAAATAAACACTTGAGATTTTTAGATTATATAGATTTGGTAGATTAACAAATGCCTAAAGTAAGAAATGTCAAAAATGGCATTAATTCCATTTGAGCACACCTTATTCATGAATAAATCTAAGATACGGGTGTTGCTACATATTATTCATCAAATATTGTTAAACAAAATGGACTGAAGCCGCATTAGTTGCACTTTCGATATTTTTTTCTTTTGACACATTTTACTTTCGGCGTTTTTTCTTTCTACCAAGGCTGTACCATTCGAATTTCAAGTTTTTTTTTTCTTTCTACCAAGGGCATGCTATTCGAAATTTCAAGGCTTTTTTTCTTCCTACGTAGGATCAATCACGAATATATTAACAAATACTCGAGTATAGTGTCTTTCATATATTAATATTTGCAAAATATATTCAATTACAAGAGAAACACTAATATATTGTATAGTAAGTAACAAAAAAAGAATATATGTAAAATTCAAACTCATAATTGATTTATATTTGTTTTTAACCACAAAAAGAGACGAAATAATAATCTAATCAAATCGATTTTTCATCTCTCATTCTAGTAAAAAGATACAAATTATCAAAAAAAAAAATAATTATATTAACAACTTGTATTAAAAATAATGTCGTTTGAATCACCCATCATCGTGGATAGGCAACATGATAACGAGAATAATCCAGTTATTACATATCATCGTCGTGAAGCGCAGCTTGGATCTACTGATCACTATACATCGTCAATGGTTGTTAATATTCGACAATTGCAAACTGATCTGCAGGCACAGCATCAACATCAAAAAAGTGCACTAAATGAATTGAATCAACGTTTCCATCTATTCGTTGATCGTATTCAAATGCTGCAATCACAAAACGCAAAATATATTTCAGCAATTGTAGATTTACGACGACAAAAATCTGGTTTCAGTAGCATTGATATACAGTGGGATGAACGAAATCTGTCTCTGCAGTCCGATCTATCGGCTGTATCTAGTTCAAAAGTAGACTATGAATGGGATTTCGAACTATTTCAATTACAAATGGCAATATATCAGCAACTGATCGAAATTGAACATCAGGGAAGAGGCAAACGATCTGTAATATTAGAAGATGAATTGAAACAATCAACATCTGTTCTTCATGGCCTTCGTAAATCTTATACAGACATGCAACGAGAAGTTGAAATGCTCTATGCAGAAGGTGATGATTTATTTAAACAGTATATGACATTGACACATGATTGGTGTAATATAAAGAAACAGCGAAAGAAATGGGAACTAAATATGAAAACATTGAAGAGTTATATTGGATTCTATAAAAGTTTACATTCATATTCGGGACGGTAAGTAGAATTAATTCATGTCATTATTCTTAATCAAGAAACATCTCCTTTGTTTTAGTGAATATGAATCCGGAACAGTTCATTCCGGTGATGTAGCACAATATTGGGCGATGGAATTTGACAGGATTGTGAAGAAGATACGCCAAGATTTTGAAGCATTTTATGCATCAATACATCGTGAAATGATAGCATATTATGACGCGAAACTAATCGAAGTGGAAAAAGATGTTAAACAAACAGTGCATTATCAACAGAGTGGATATGAAGAATTTTCAGTGTTTCAACAGACACATCAAGTGGAATACGAAAAAGTGCAAAAGAGTTTCTCCTACGAAAGAGAAATTCAAATGAAACTCCAAGCTACGTTTTGTAAGTACAGTTTTGTATTTTTATTTTCTCTATAGTTTGTTTAAAAATATTTTTAATTTTTAAAAGCTAAATTGGAAGCTGATTTGAGAGCAATTCAACTTCAACATGAAGAACGATTTGAAATACAATCGAGAGAACTTAATAGTATACAAGAAAATATAATGATGATGGTCTATGACGTCGATGAAATACGACGCAGGTTAGAAAATTTTAGTTTCAGTAAAAAATAAAATATAGCTTTCCATTTATACAATGTCTTTTAGTAAAGCTAGTTTAGAAGCTGAAATTATTGTCTATCGCAATCTATTGGATAATACTGCAATTGGAGAAAGAGTAACCATTATTCATCCTCCACCACCAGTTGACACTGATATGATGGGAAAAGTCGTTGTAAAAAGACAGAAAAAGAAATGGATTGGCATTAGTAAATAGAAAATTGAAATAGATAGACGAAAAATATTATGCATTTTTCTTTTGTAGAAGAATGTGCTCCCAACGGTGCATATATTAGTTTGATAAATCATTCATCAAGTAAAGATATTGATATTTCGAGATGGGTACTAAAACAACATATTGATTCCTCAATAAAACTTCGATATGCAATACCCAATGGAATTCAAATTGAACGAGGTGGTGAATTGAGAATTTATGCAAGTCAAACTACTAATGCTAGTGCTGATCTCTCACATGGTATACTGGTGAATCAAGATATAGTTTCCTGGGGTATGTAGATAAGAGTTGTATGAAACTGGCTTATTAATTTGTTTTTCTCTATTGTCACTGCTTAGGTGTAGGTAACACGGTTGAAACAATGTTATTCAATCAAAATGGTGATGAAGAAGCATCATATTCACAATCGGTTGCATTCCGAAAAGACTATGTATCATAAATAATAGTACCAATAACTTGTTCTTATTGAGAACTGACTAAAATTTTGCTATTTTATGCTTTTGTTTAAGCTTTTAGTATATTTGATTAGAATATATTTTCTTTTATTACTCTTAATTAAAACTAACAAATACATAATAGAATTTTGGGTATATCTTATTATTATCGTCGCTAAAATTCTATAGGGGTAAGTGAAAAATGCATTATTTGCTGACGGTAATACATAGCGATTTGTGGTTTTCAATAATCGAAAGAGGCAGAATAATCAGAACACGTTTTTATATCATACTACACCAGTTGAAACCATTACCAAACCAATTATTTTGGAATCTTTCCAAAAATTTACATTCATGTTATAAAAACCTGGATCATTTTAAGCGGTTAAATCTGGTTTACCGCGGTTAAGACAACAAAATTGCGGTTTACTTTATTATACGGATGATAATATAATGTAGTCCCAATGAAATCTTAATTCTGGCATACATATTACATACAGATATTTCAGATCTATATTCATAGATACAATTTAATTGATTATCTTCCCACGCCTTAATACTGATCGAACCAAAACAAGCTCATACTTTATGTATAAACGAACAATCATGTTATTTTCGAAGTAAATTTTATGGGTTCTTATATGAGCTTTACTAAAAGTCTTTATCATCAAGAGAGTATAAAAATAGAAAAACTCATGAATAAGACAATTAACATGCATTTTCTAACAATATTTTAATAAATTTTGTTTGAAATCTTTCAGATGTGCTAATGGTCATAAAATACTTTTTGAGTAAAATTCAATATACAAACTAATTGTTTCAGTTTTTCTCGCAATATATTGCTCTAAGTCTAGAAAAAGTGCATTTATATTTCTGTAGACTCCACAAAAAATTGTAATAGAATAAAAGATGAATTTTTTTAACTTATGCACTAAATCATATTCTTTATAAAGATTTAAATTCTATGTAGAATATAAAAATTCTCAACATAATGATTTAAATATTCTCAAGTCGACAGTTGCGAACTCCGTATATAAAATCATATACTACTATATGCTTTTGTCTGCTACCGCAAATGATCATACTATTACCACATCAAGTTAAAACATGGTCGTTATTCAAATTTATTATTTATTCCCCTACGCTTTACTTACATTGTCACTTAAAAAAACAACTGAAAATAAATAACCAACCTAATAATAAAATAATACGCATTCTCTATAGAATATAACCTTTAAGTTACCTGAACTAAATACAATATAATAAAATAACATAAATTATGATACTTATTGTTGGTTGACTTAGTCTACCATATTGACTCAAAATAAATAAAATAACATACAATTAATTAAAATATTTAGTATTCTTTGATTTACCGCATCAATTTGAACTAAAATAAATATGATAAAAAATAAAATAAGTTAAATATTAACTTTTACTTTAATTTGATCCATCATGTTGACTTTTCTTGTTGTTCTTTATTTGTTATACATCGAAGGATATGAGAGTCGTATATAGTTAACTATATATCTTTATTTTTCTTTGTAAACGATCGTTTACGAGCATGCATATTTAATTAATGATTTAAGACAAATAACTTTTTTTGATATGTTTGTCTATACAAGTTGCCAAATAGAAACTGGGTTTGTAAGGGTAAAAGATCAATGACTACATCTAATATTTCCTTTCAACGCACTTGAGCTACTAGAATTGCATCCAACATTTTAATTTTCTTGAATAAAAATGCACAGATTCCATAGTAACATTTAAGTTCTGATCGCACTATTTTTTTCTAAACTGAGATGTGTATCTGTATACATTGTTAGACAGGGTACGATGAAATAATTTAGAACTGTAATCGGATATTTCTTAAAACAATTAGATATTATTATTAATTTAATTATGAAATCCAACTCAACATACTAAATTGGACAAATTTCATTAAGAAAATGTTTTATTTTTATGAGATTATTGTACTTGATTATTGAAAGTCTAACTTCAAAAACATTGTCAAGAATTTTATATGTTAGAAATCATATCTTCAGCTTTTCACCATTCGAAAGATCAAATGAAATTACATCGAATCATATATTACAGATTTTACCTGATCTGTTTCTATAAAGTTTCCAATTTGTCACATTAAGTAGAAGCCTATCAAGTGAATTTTCAATAAATAAGTGTACATTAAAACTACAAGTTGAAGAACTACAAAACAATGGAATACTCACATGTTTAAATTTAATTTCTCCGAAAAAATATATGAGAGTGAGAGTGTCTATTACAACATTTGACCACGCTGTATCTACACTACTGAAATCAGGTTTCTATCTTTTATCGCTTACAAATGGTTTAGAATACTTGTATTAAAGCCTCTGTCCTCCCTCTCCAAAGTTGATTTTCAATACAATACACAAAATTTTTTTCACTATAGTTCAAGATAAATGGCTGGAATTCTGTTTTATTGTTGCTCTCTTTAATTTTGGGAAGCGTCAGAACTCTCAACATCTTGAAAAAGCATCATAAATTTTTCAAACAATGAAGTTTTTTCACAGGACTAGAATCTTATTAAAAAATCTCTTCCCCTCATCCGGAGGCGAATCGATTGCTCTAATAGATAAAAAAAAACGCAACTCTCTAGGACGAACTATATTCAAAAAAAATTGCGTGAAGATTGATTGTTGACATAAAAATCAGTTTTGAGAACATCGCTAAAGAAGTTTTGTTTTTCATTGTCGTCTTAAATCGAGCTAAAAATCCAAACATTATATACCTAAAACGAGTTAGTCAACACAATGTATAAAATTGTACATGTTCTCAACATAACTAATGATAGATGGCGCCACTTATTGATTATTTCTGTTAGAATATTCAAATAAATTCACTCTGTAAAAAATAAACATTTTTCTCCGCATAAATATATGATCATATTTAGCAATTTTTTTCTCATAAACATAAAAGAAATCAACAATTGAAAAGATCAAATCCTATTAATAAATGCTTCACACAGCTACAGAATTTTTAAAAAAAATCTTCAACATTCAATGATACTTTTAAGCTGCAACGTAAAAACTTTACAATTTACATAGGATACCTTATCTTACAATTGCACTTTACTTTCTCAAAACGATCAAAATTTTAAAAGGTCAGTTTTTAATTGTATGAAAAGGGCATTTTTTTTCACACAACATGAATTTGATGCTTTTTTTTCCTTATCTTTTTATGATTGTTCTGTATAAATTTTCAAGATTTTCACGCTGCATCTTGTGATATACTTTAGTTTTATCTTAGCAAAGTATATCAACTAGTAAATAAAGAAAAAAAACTTATTTGTTGTGTGCTAAAAAGTACCGTTTCTCGCAGCGTTAAATTTTAGTTAGTTAGATTTGATTGACTTTCTTTTTATGCTGTATCTTTTGGTATATTTTTTTAAATACAACGTATCAAATATGATTCTAAATTCTAATATAAAGTGCGGCCATTCAATTTGACCCACCCGTTTATATTGATTCATTCTTTAGACTCATTAAATATTATTATAGAAGTGAATGTTGAGAGTTTTGTTTTTGTATACAAGAGAATAGAAAAAAACGAAATTATCTTTTTCTCAAATACAAATAGCACTCGTATTGTATTACATTCATTTTCAATTTCTTGAATACATTTTGTAGATCGTGTAATAACGAAAACATAATAGTACTTTATGTAAATATTTATTCATAGTATAATACTTTTCATCATAATTCTCTATAATTTATACTCTTAAAGAGCATAACAAAATTCATAATTTATGACAATATTTTTTGTTCTTATTGAAGCAGTAAATCTTTTGTAAAATTCTCGAGTATTCATCTCTAAATTTTCTTTTTTCCGTTTAGTTTAATAAACAAAAAAAAAGAAAGAGAATAAAAAAGATAAGTAGAGTTATATTACACTCAACTTCAACTTGTGTCTAAGAACTAATATGTGAAAGAGAGAGAAAAAAAATTCTCGATCTTCATTTATTACTATTCATTTCTACATGAACTACAATTTCGAGAGAATAAAATGTCAGGTGCATTGTAGAATTGTTGAGAGATAAAATATAAAAAATTCAAGGCATTACGAAATACTGACTGCAAGCGTCTCCAGTTTACTACTGTTTCTCTCATTTTATCATTGGATTAATTTTGCAACCAATCGTAAATGATGCCTGGTAGAGATAAACGAGCATACAAGCGCAATAAAATACTCATATGACTTATCATGTGCAGTGTTGAAACGCAAAAAAAGAAGAGGTTTTTATTATTCTATTTCTTAATTTGTATATGATTACTATTAGAATGTTAGTATGAATGTTTTGTGTTGCTTCTGTAATAGCATATACAACAGTAACTGTATCGATATTCCTATAACTTCTTATCTAGGAGAGTTTTTATACCTAGACATTTCTCTTTTCATGTATTTTTCACAGTTCTGTTTAATTGTAAACACAGATGTGTATCGTAAGACACCTGCCTTTATTCTCATCAATCATCTTCCTTTTGTACATTTGACCTCACCTAGTGAGAATATAACAATTCGAGAAGAAAAAAGACAGACGTATACATATAGATACGGTTGGTAACCGAGCAGCTCAGGTGATTCAGATAAGATGAGAATAAATATAAAGACAACGATATATGCGCACACACAATTATATTTAACTGAGAGAAATGTGTAGGTATAAATTTTTCTAGACAAGAATTTATAGAAATATCGACACAGTAATGAGTAGATTAGTATAAATTCTTTGAAAGTATCACAATTTTTCAACATATTTTATGGATCTTTTCAGAGATAGTAAAGGTAAGATTTTGACTTAAAATATACATAAGAGTAATAGTTCAGTATCAAATCACACTATAATTCTATTCAATTGCCATATCGTTTTTTTACCTTACGAGTTCTTTAGTAAACATAAATCTTTTAAAATCATTTTACAAGGTAAAATACTAAAAAAAAACGTTTATGTCATCATGATTAATAGATAATATATTTTATATAAGATAAAAGCTCTATTATACTAAATAAATATTATTATCATGAAACTTTGTATTTTTTTTAATTGTATAAAAATTAAACAGAATATCTATATTTTAGATAATATAGCCTCCAAACATGTGGAGCGACTGGTTTGTTCGTTTAAAAGTTGAATTAATTGATTTATATTTAACATTACGATGGATGGTAAATGAACCTATAATGATGGTTTTACTTTGTCTTTGGCAGGTTATCACATTTCAAGAAAAAGATTGGATTAATAATGTAAAAAAACAAGCTGAAGAAGATCGAAATCAAAGTGATTATAAAATGCCAGATGAATTTATTCAGGGTGTTGCTTTAACAGTATGTATAATTATTTTATTTTCAATATTAATCTAAAGTACCTTCTCAACTGATTTTTTCCCATTTTTTTTTAACTACAAAGTATACAGCAGTACAGGGTTTGTCATAAAGATATTGACATCCTTTAAACTACTATAAAAACCTTTTCTGTACTTCCTGAATTTTATAGAAAAATTTCGATTAGTTTAAATTTGTCGCGAAATCAAATCCCTCATTAACTCCGTCCTAGAGGAGGCTCAGTATCCTCAACTCTTATCAATTTAGTAAAACAAAAATGTTAAGATAATCATAACATATTAGAATTGATATTATTTTAGGCTGAAGTATGTCCACCATCATTAGCACTACGATCAGCATTACAAATACAATTTTGGACATTTTATTGGAATTATATACGTGAAGCTGTTAAATTAGATCGAACACTTCCATCTTCTCTTACAGCACCTGGTCAAACAGTACCATATACAGCTAAAGTAATACCAGTTTTAACAGAAAATGTAAATTTATTCGAAAATGATAATTCAAATATTCAAACAATAAGTTTACGTTCATTATTAAAAGAAGGACGTTATTTAGTATTAAATTTCGGTAGTTGTACATGACCACCGTTTCTTGCAAGTTTAAATTTATTTATTAAACTTGCATCATTTTATAATGAATTAAATGCTCCTATTGATTTTGTAATTATTTATATAAAAGAGGCACATGCATCCGATGGATGGAAATTTATTGGTTCTCAATATAGTTTTATAGCAAATCATCAAAATCTTCAAGATCGAATAGATGCAATTAAAATTATGGTTGAAATGAGTAAAATAACAAAAGAAAATAAAATTTCTCTTTATTCTGATACAATGGATGATCATACGAATCATTTATTTCGTGGTTGGCCTGAAAGACTCTATGTTTTACATGATCAAAAAATAATATATCAAGGACAAGAAGGACCTGTTGGTTATTCTGTTCCATCATTGGATTATTTTTTAAAAACAAATGTTCCTCTTGAAAATTAATTTTTATTTGTTATTCTTTTCTTTTTGTTTTTTTTTTTTATTTTTTATGATGTTTCATATCGCAATTGGTATCTGAAACCAAAGATGCGAAACGGAATTTTGTTCTTGAAAAGAAAAACAGAAGAAAAATAAAAACAAATAAATTTTAATTTAATAAATTGTTAGAAAATATGTTATGTAAAAAATATAGCAATTGTTTAGTTCTTAAGAGAATAACAGAATAGTATTTTAAAAAAACTAACAAACTAGCTACATCAAATCCAACCTAAACTGCTCAATATTTATGATGAGGGTAATACTAATAACTAAACCATAAAGTTGATTTGACCTTATTTTATTTGTGTGAGTACAAGAAAAAAAAGTTAACCTTTTCTATTGATTTTATCAGAAAATGTTGTGTACACCTCGTTCTCTTTTATATATTTGTTAAATGTAAAGAAAAAAAAATATTAAGACCAAATTATAAACGATAAGCGTATGCATGCAAATGTTTTTTCTTACTTCGCTTATTATGATTGAAAGGTACATATTTCAATGTACATTTGCTGTATGAGTATAAATTTACTTACGAACGCACATCGAATATTATTATTATTTTTTTCTCACCTATAAGACATTGCATTAAATCATAAAATTTGTTTACCAGTTAATTAATGATGAAATTCACGTTAGTTTTCATCTTTTGTACAAATGTTTTTTTATACGGAAAATGTGATAAATTCGCAAATTTACAAGTGAAATCAGGTAATCTATAATATTACTAAATTAAATTAATTGAAATCAAAAATAGAAAATTATTATTGACAGGTAATACAACTATATCAGGTAATACAACAAAAGCTCCATTTGGTACGATAACAGGATATGCTTCAACAAATGTTGAAGCTTACTCAAATGGAAATGATAGTTATATATCTGATGAATATTATTCTTTATATGGAGTTTATATGGGAATGAAATGGCAATGTGTTGAATATGCCCGTCGATGGCTTTTTATACGTAAAGGTTGTATTTTTGGTAGTATTGATGGTGCTGCTGATATGTGGACACAATTAAATAATGTTGAACGAGTTATTGATAAAAAAAATTTTCCTTTTAAAAAAATTTCAAATGGTTCTCCAAATCCACCAAATAATGAATCATTATTAATTTATAGTCGTTCAGGTGAAGATATGCCATATGGACATGTTTCTGTTATAGTTGATGTTTTACCTGGTTTTATTCGTGTTGCTGAAGAAAATTATTATCCTTATTATTGGTCAGGAAATTATTCAAGACAAATTCAATATATATATAATAATGGATATTATTATATTCAAGATGATTATCCTATTTTAGGTTGGATGGTAGTTGATGATAATAATCAAACAAAACCATTAGATCAATCAACAATAAATGCTATTATTCTATTAAATCAATCATCTACTAATTTTGTTTATTGTTCATTATTATTTTATATATTATTAACATTTATTTTTTTTATTAATATTTTCTAATCAATAAATTTTGTATACATTGATTTAAATTGACTAAGAAGCAGATTTTATTCTATATGTTCTTGAAATTGCTAAAGAAATAGTCGTTTACTGTAATAGATTGAAAAACATAATTGTGCGCTTTAATGTCGATTTTTGTCTTCATTTTATTGCTGACCTACCAGATTTTACACTGAAATTTTTTTTTTTCGTTTCTATATTCGAAATTGCTTTAGTATTGACTTAAATTAATGAATTTTTTCATTAAAAACTAAAGTGCTTCTATTATTTTATATGAATAAAATATGTAAGAAAACTTGAAACGTATCAAATGGCATACGATTATACATATTCAAATGAAAACACTACTTCATAAAATGTTTATATGTAAAAATGATTTTAATTGATGTTTTCTCGAAAAACAGAACAATATCAGTGTGTATGATATCTCCAAATCCCCACTAAGTGTGCTCCAAGGATCTCAAGGCTTAACCTATGAGGATATCCATAATTCATGAAAAGCTATCCTATGGAAGTACTCATATGTTCTAAGGATAGGCCCTCTCTCTTTTTTGGTAAAAATTCTTTTAACAATCGTTTTTTGTTTGTGTTCTAAAAAGATTGGATCATAGTCTTTCGATTAATGTTTGAACGAGCTCAATCGGACTTGCCATTAATTTTTTTCAATTGTACGAAACACATGCATTTCAAAAATTGTCAAATTTTCATTATCTAATGAAGAAAGATATTTTTTTCATTACTAGTTTTTATAGTTGTTTCTGTTCATGTCTTTGCTAGCATTTTGTTTTACTTTTTCATATTGTCGATAAAAAAGGAATGATAGGAAGAGATATCAAACTGTTCTAGCAAAGTTTCTTACACTCCAACGAACAAATAGATCAATGGATGTTGCTAGAATATATTTCATATGTCTGTCGATATAATCAGAATATTCGCCATAAAACCGTTAAAAAAAACAGCTTTCAACTATTCTTGGTGAAAAAATACACTGCTCGAACTTATTTTGCGTTTTTCTCAATTTTGAGGATTCCATCCGGTTTTATAGGGTTTTTAAAGCTAGAAACTTGGTGTTGTAGAAAATCCTTTCGGTATTTTTTTTATAAAAAAAAAGGAAAGTGAGATTTTTTGAAAAGCTGAAAACTACTTCTGAGACATAGTCGTAGGTAACTCCAAAGAAAGTTTCAGCCCAACTGGACAAATTTTGATCAAGTCGTACAGCTGCAAGGTAAGGTCCTATGGAGAACTAAAGTTTTTCTTTAAAAATCTGGGAAGATCTCTTCTGAGAATTTTTTCGTCGAACACGTAGCTTGTTATTTTAGGTGCTCTATCTTTGATAAAAATTTCAGCTCAATCGGACTTACTGTCTTCGAGATCTGATAATCGTTAAAAAAGAGAAAGGTCTACCCTTGAAAGACTATGCTATGAAGGTATCCAAATTGGTCCGGCCGGCCAGCTTTTGTTGGTTCTAACCGGTTTAAATATCGAAAAATATACTCCTGGTATCCCTCAGATTTTTGTCAAAAATATGAATTTCACAATTTTTTCTTAGTAATGCTGCAAGCAAGTTTAAGATTTTTTATTGAAATAGTGTTGTTGTTTTGGCAATGACGAGGTTTATTTTCTATTGCTTGTCTAAAGCCATTTATTTTTTAAACTAAAATTTATTTCATTTCGTACAAAAGCGTAATCAAAAGTGTATCATCTGAAATAAAGTTCTCACCTTATTTCATTGATGTTTTGTTAGAGACTGGATTTAAGACTATGTCATTTTTTAAAGAGAAGGTTTTGTTTTATTTTCGATGAAATCCAAGTAAAAATTTCAAGGTTTGTAGATCAACGATTTGATTCCAAAGGCATAGCTTCCTTTTCTCATGAGAAAAAGATTGCATATTTATCGTTCAGAGAGCTTGAAGATATAAACGACTATAACAATATATTTCTTTTTCGAAAGATTAATAAAAACTGAGCAAAAAATACAAAGACGAGTGGTTTCTGAAGCTTTTTCCTTTAAACGATAATAAATGGCCCAATAAACCAGTCAATCTTTGTCGATCTGAAAAGTATTTTAGACCTGTAAATACTGGATGGATCGGACTAGTCCAGTATTTCTTCATCGGTTACAATTTTGCCATGAGGGTACCAATAAATACTCATGGCCATAGACACATTATCGGTATTAGTTGAAATTTAATAACAATAAGTTTCTTTGCTTAAAACTCTCATAATTAAATTCATCATTGAGAAAACTTGACTAACTGAAGTTGGAGGATCAAAAACTTAATTCCACAACGTAGTACTACATATCAAAAATATCTGATTGTCTCGACTCCTAGCAAGAAACCATCTCATTAAACAATAGCTGCTCGTTAGATTATCATGATCAGATATAACTAGGCTTAATCATCTTTAGTGAGCGACTGGTCATTTGTCGGCGCTCCTTTTGGATGCCACTCATGACTAGCCGCTCCTCTGTGTCCCCCAACTTCTGATAGGCTAAGCTTTCAATATGAGAGAATCTGATTGGTCGGAAGCTCAATATTGAAAACCTTGAATTGACTGGATTTCCAAGCTGAAAGTATATGATCAGACGAAAGCCGGGTATCGAAGAATACTGAGTATTGATCTTTAAGCGAATGTTCTTTTGATCTGCAACAAGCGAACAAACTATTTTTTTTCCATATAATCCTCCTTTCGGTCGAGGAGATAACAGTAAAATTGGTAGATATTTTATCAGTAACAAATTCTCTCCAGTAATAAATTTATAAAACTATTAAAGAACTTGAACAGTTTTTAATGAAATAGCTATAAAAATGTTTATATCAGCGTTGGAATAAATTGTGCATTATCTTCGAAACAGTAATAGTATGTTATTATTTCTTCCAAAGGTGAATATATAAAAATTTAGATTATGATAAAATATAGTACTTTTTGCGGCCTATCATTTGAGAGATGAAGCAATTTAAATAAGTTTGCATTTAAAGAGGTACCATCAAAGCGAGGTGTGCAAGATTTTTTTTGCAAACAACTGTATAAGTCATCGTGATTAGTAAAATAGAATAAATAAGAATTTGTACTTGGTTCTTCGTTCTTCAAACGTTGGCAAACGAACGATTGTGTTATCTTTTATTTGGTTACTGATAAAAAATACTTTTTTCTTTCATTATAACGTTGAGCATTGGTAAGTAGACACTAGCAAATATTATCGTTTTAATAAAAATATTTTGATTCAAATATCAATCAGTACTTGGAATTGAATTAAATTCATAGTATTATATATAATTGTTGAAAAATAAGATTTTTATTGGTGTAACAAATAATTATTCGTTAAATCAAATATGAAATTTAGTCCACATTATAATGAGTTATTCTCTTTCTAAAAATAAAAATAAAAATGAATTTTCATCTTCTACAGTACTAAAGTATTTCACCTGTCAAATTTGTTAATTATCTTTTTACTTTTAGTATACAAAACCCAAATGACATTAATGTGGTCAAAAATAATTTTATTTCTTAATTGGTTCATTATATTCCATAAATTATTATCAGCAACAACAACAATTCCTGATATTCCATATGAACAAGTCATTGTTGAACGTTATTTATTTTCACCTTTTGCTAATGAATCAACTGGATGGCCTGTACTTAGTAATGTTTATTCTGTCTGGCAAAGTGTTGCATTACCGCAATATCATTCTCAAGCTAGTGAAGGAGTTTGGTTATTAACACAGGGATCAAATGTTGGAATATTACATATGTGTTGGATGTCCTTATCTGCCAATGGTAGTTTAGTCGTTCTATCTGAAATAGAGGTGCAAAGCAATGTCAGTTATTTAGCAGTATCGCATGATGAAAACTTAGCGCAAGTTTACACGGCTGCTCTCATTTCACCTAATCGAGTACAAATCATTATATGTGATCGATTAGATGCTACGAAATGCCGAATTGTACGCACCGTTATCATTCCTACTATCTTGATGAATACAACGAAAATTAATGCTGGTTTATTTGTGACGAATCTCGGATCTTCTGGTTGGTTATATATTGGAAGTGATTCAGGACTTCACGGGTTGGATTTATCTACATTTACGATTGTACCCTTTATCAATCAAATTAATGTTTCTGTTTCTTCATTAGCATGGAGTTCTCGTCGACGAACAATATTTATTGGTACACAAACGAAGCTTTGGATTCATACCTATGATAACATTAGTGATGAATGGCGTTTTGAACATGTACTTGGTCTTATTGATGCACCAATTACTTCATTAGTTTATAATGATATTCAAGATAAACTATGGATTGGACAAGATACAGGTATTACTTTACTTTCACCAATTATGATGTCGTCTGGACGTCTTCATTGGTATTTTTCACGATTAGCTGGACAAATTTCTAATCCAGGATCTGATATTGGTCATTTACCATTTGCAAATATAACTGTATTGAGTGTTAGTCATTCTATATCATCTGATAGTCGTGTATGGTTAGGTGCAATTCGTGGTGTGATGCGTTATGATTCAAATACGACAGATATCGATGCTTGGCGTGTATTTAATAGTGCACGATACATGCCAAATCGTCAATCTATTGTCAATGTTTCATCGCTAGCTGTATTAAGTCGAGCTCCTGATGCACCTGTTACCTTGGGTAGTACTGCAGTAGCCGTGACAAGTCGAGGTTTGGCCATCATTCGCTTTGAAATGTGGACATTGACAAAAAAAGCAGCTTATTTTCAAAAATTATTTGATCCACCTAGCAGATATGTTAAATATGGTCTTGTATGTGGTTGTCAAATGTCATCATGGGGTGATATTCAAACATGTGTGAAACAACCTTGTGATAGTGATGGTCTATGGACTGCAATCTATCTTGGTAGTCAAGTTTTTCGCTATGCAGTAACCAATGATACACAAGCAAAAAAAGAGGCTTGGACGTATTTTGAAACACTTGAATTACTTAATAAAGTCACAGGTAGTAGATAGATCAATTTACTTAAGAAATAATATAACATTATATTTGTTTAGGTATTATTGGTTATCCTAGTCGCTCAGTAGCGAATCGTAGCGATTTTCCAACAAGACCA
The DNA here is from genome assembly GCA_022393335.1 of Macrotrachela quadricornifera. Lineage (NCBI taxonomy): Eukaryota > Metazoa > Rotifera > Eurotatoria > Philodinida > Philodinidae > Macrotrachela > Macrotrachela quadricornifera. The sequence goes on along the minus strand of JAJEKB010021555.1, from coordinate 12,442 downwards.
CCTTGGTATCTTTCTATGGTTTATTCTGATCTTCAATATCATGGTGATACTTCTTCTGATGAAATTGTTGCTCATGAATTTATTTATCCATTAATACACGATTTACTTGCTGAAAATGATCCTGAACGTGAACGTGCTTATATTCTTCTTCTGAATATTACTACACATATTCTTACACATGATTGGTATTTAATTGGTGAAAATCATAATCATACAAGATGGGGAATATGGAATCCTGCTCAAATTAATAATGATAGTTATTATCAAGAAAGTCGTGGTTTGAATAGTCTGCAAATATTTGCTTTCTTATTTCAAACTTATGCTTATAGTGGTGATCAACGTTTTCTTGATGGTATTAATCTTCTTATTCAATCATATCAGTATGATATTAATTTAATTAATCAAAAGATGATTGCTGTTTGTGATAATAATTTTTCTGATGATGAACTTGCTTATTTATCCTATTTTAATCTCATCTATGCTTTTCATACAATTACTTCATCAACACGTCTATCTAAAACACAGAAAGCTCGAGCACAAACTCTTATTGATCATATATTACCATATATGCAAATTGGTTTGGATCTATCACATAAATATAAAATAATGGAAAAAACACCATTCTATAATTTTATTTATTGCTATGCTAGTGAACAAGTTAATCTAACTGGAAAATCAAAATTAAGAAAAAATTTTCAAGCATTATTTGATTGTGATTCATTGTCAAAGGATGCAATTTGGTATTTACGACGTTAGCCATTAGATCTTATTGAGTGGCAACAATTTAATAGTGATCGTTTAGATATTCAAGTCAATATACCTGCTTCTCAATGTCAGAATGAATTTCAATCAGTACAACTTTTACCTCCTGATGAACGATCTAGTAAGAGATGGAATAGTGGTATGTATGATATCGATGATGGAACTGGAATGGATGCATTAGATCCAAGTAGTTTCTTAATTGGTTATTGGGGAATGCGTTATTTCAAATTGTTAGGAGCTTAAATGATCAATTTTTTTTCAACTAATGGCCGTGAAATTAGTTATAAGTATATAAGAAAAACTTTAGATTTTTTTCAATTTGTATTAGTGTTTGACAATGGCACGAGTGAAATTATTCAATCATAAATAAATCGAAAACAAAATTATTTCTACAGTATAAAATAAGAAAGACATCATTCGCTAATCATTAAAACTATGTAATAATGCATTTTCCAATCTATTAAAGGTTATTGGTTTTATTGAGATATGGTCGTGTTCAATAAGACGTAACATATAAACTATTTACTCTAGAACAACTCGATAATGATGTGATAAGACTAATCAGAAAGAAATAGTCAATTTATCATAGATAAATTCAATTATAGTAATCAAAACTGCAGTACATTTTGTGAAACACGATTTGAAAGAGAATGTTGAAGTGTTTAAGGGTAAAAATTTGGATCCTCTCTCCACAGATCGTTGTCAACATCTTGATTAACTATTTAATTGATTAACCTCAGAAGAAGAAATAAAAAATGTTTAAAATTTGTATTATTGAATACTTGAATAATTTTCAATCTCTTCTTCTTAAGGATATTCATTAATTTTTGAACTTTTCTCGATTTCAAAGAGGATACAATCGATTAAGTTAACATTTTTATCACAACTTTTTTGAAACTTACTTTTCTTTTCCTTATGAGAGAAATACATAAAAATTTGAAAACAAAATCGAATTATTGCCTTTCAAAACCTTGTAAGACTGAAAAAGAAGATCTAGAGTAAAAACGATTCGCTTGTACTTCCAGAAGATAATTTTATGTGTCTGTTGTAAAAATTCCAAATTGATTAAGAATATTCATGTTTTACATCGGAGGAATTAAAAGAATAGAATTTCACTATGATCACTATGAAAAATAATTTTCAAGAATTCAACAATTGTATTTCACATGACACTTAGGATATGTTATAACTGAAAACAATAGACAAATTAAGTAGTAAAACAAGTTAAATCTAAAAATGATTCTGACATAGAAAATCTTTATAATCAAATATATTCGATGAAAATGATGAATAATTATTTCTTAAAAGTTGCAAAATAGATGATTTGTCACTGGTATATTTAAATATTGAATTAAAAAAAGTTGAAAAAACTGTTTAGTTACACTTTAAAATCTTGAGCCATATATTAATGTAAGATAGAAAAGCAATCTTTCAAAAAGTTCTTTTATTTAGCGGTCTATTGAACATTTTATTGACGGTGTTTCAAACCGATCTTACCGACTTAAATATATTCTCCTAGCAAATTTGCAATTTTATTTATATTTAAATTCATTATTTGATTCCTCTTATTTTATATTAAACGTTTTAGAGATGAGGACTGATAATATTCGATAACAAAGGTCTCGAAATCTTTTTTAATCTCATTTATTTCAATCCAGTCGAATAAAAAACACCCAACATTAAGCATTTACGTATCTTTTTCGGAAATAAATATACTACTGTTACAGTGGAACAGAAAGAGCAGTATATTTATTTCCATCCAAAATGTTTCCTCAGTGGTGTAAGGGTGAGTGCTGTCCGATTATTTCTAATAGTGTTCTTTCAGTGTTAAATTATTGCATGTATTCTGCATTAATCCGATCCAGAGAAGTCCTCACGTGTGGCACTCAGACACTAGAAAGACCTCTATGTATGTACGCATGTAGGTACATTGTCTTGCCGCTATTCGCCTTTGTGCCTTCAATAACTAGGGTCTCTCTAGTCGCATGCGCGCGCGAATATAAATATGCATCAATTTATTTCCATTCATTTATTTACTTTCAATCAAAATAGAATAATCAATGGATGAAAATAAATAAAATTTGTCAATTAATTCCATTAATTTCCTGATATTACAATATTAAATCTTTGTACTCGATAGTTAAGCTGATCGGCAACATAGAGATTACCTTGTCGATCAAATAACAATCCTACAGGCCAATTGAGTGTATCTTCAAATGATCCTAGGCCATATGTACGAACGATAACATTACCTTTTTGTGCTTCTTTAGGCCAACGTACAATTCGATTATTATTTCTATCAGCTACATAAACAGTGTCCAATTGATCAACTAGAAGTCCATAAGGATAGTACAATTGTTGCAAACTATTTCCAAATCCTTGTCCACCAGCAACAACAATACCTTCTTTTGCACCTTCCACCCATTTCATTACACGGTGATTATAACAATCAGACACAAATATCGAATGTTCTCGATCGATGAATATGTAAGTGGGGTAATTGAGCTGATCAAAACGATTTCATCGTCCATTTCCGCCTGCTACTACTATTCCTTTAAGCTCATCCATTCGATATCTTCTTACTTCATACTTAACAACATCAGTGACATAAAGAAATCTATTGTCATCCATTGTCAAACCATAGCAAGAGATATTTGAAATAATTATTTCTCCATTTGCTCCATTTCGACGAGGCCATCTAACCACTCTGTTATTCCCATTATCACAAATAATAAGACTATCTCTCTCTTTATCCACGATCACATCTGTTGGTTCATTCAATTGATGAGTGCCATTTCCTCGTCCATGTCCACCTGCCACGATTTGTCCATTTGTTTCACTCGATTTCCATGCTATAATACGGTGATTTTCTTGATCAGCAACATAAATTATTTGTTCATCATCTACATATAATCCGGAAGGAGATTTGAGTGTTGAATTTTGTCCTCCTACTGTTTGACCATTCTTGTTCCATGTGGCATTTTCAGGAATATCTATCAAACTGGCACGATGTGGTACTAAAAGAAAGAGAAAATATAATCATCATCAAAATGAACCTTTCATGTTCTTTTGAATTGTAAGAAAAGAATCGAAGTGCAGAAAAGAAAAGCTTCTATGATGTTGTTTTTCACTTCATTTGATGTGATAGCGAAAAATAGAGAGAAATCTCAGTTTCTTTTCATATCCGTTGTTTTATTGTAATTGAGATAAAAAATATTTATTTAAATGTTATTTCATATAAATTTGGATAGTGTTCTATCAAAAGTGTGTGCAAGCCCACTCAAAAATGTTTTTTCTCTTATTTTCATTCTCATTATCAACAACATTCATTTTATCTGTTTCAAGTGATAGTAAAGAATATGCAATATAATAATAATTGAACTCGTTACTCATCAGTCATATGAAATTTTTCTGGTAGACTTCTCAAAATACTTCTCGGTGGACATTTCCTTAGTTGGAATTCTTCAGGGAGTCAATAAGCTAATTCCCTTAGAGTTCTTACATAGGGACTCCTAGGAGAGTTTTTCTATTTGTGATCTAATTCTATAAAGTACATAAATATTTTAAATTTATACGAAAATACAGTCGTTCAGATATATTTACATAGATGATTATAGAAATAGCTGGCCCATATGCAAAGACAAGAAAAGTCAAAGAAAGAATAAAAATTTTGTTTTATCTTAAAATTATTCAATATATTTTGCTAAGCCGTATTCGCACTTTCTGCGTAGAGAGTAGTTAAATTGTCAGACATGATAGAAATATGATTCAGAAGTTAGGCATCGCTTATTAGAAATTTGAAGAGATAGATCAATGTTACTGAAATATGTCATATATTGGTTGATAACGACTTATTCTTCACTTTTTATGCTACTTTCTAAAAATTCCTGGAGACTTAAAAAGAAAGAATGGACTAGAGTTGTCTTTCTTACTCTTACATCAAAAGGTGTCCTTTTCTATGTTTCTTCTATTACTATTGACTCTGATACATTTAAATAGACTTACTACCTACATAATTTAAACTAATTTTACTACGGCCGACCAAAAGCTCGTAGACTGATGTTTAAATTTTTATAACATACTTTATATCAAAACATTTCTAAGTTTCGCATATGTACTTAAATATTAGATATAATCGTTTGTATAGAGTGCGAAATCAGTCATTGAATTAGTTCATTTGATTCACTTAGCTGTTTTATTGAATTAATCAGAATTTTTGAACGATGCTTTGTATCAAATATTAAATTCATTCTGAACCTGTGACAAAATCTTAGTTGAAATTTTTAAAAGCATTATACAAAATAATTGATAAATTTAATCAATATTCTATTAAGATTTGGGCTATTCTAGAAATATGTATGGAAACAATTTGCAAAGAATTTACAATAGCATTAAGACTTGATGCTTCAGCATATTCGACTGTTACAAAATAAGTAAAATATTTTCATGAAGGGAGAGACTCAGGTAGAACTTACCTCACTAAATCCTGTCGAATCTGATGACATTACCATGTCCAACTTAGCTAATTCGAATTCTCGATATCTATGTGAAATAAGAGTTTAAAAAAATAGTTTTATTGCTTCTGTATATTATTCATTTAGGTTTTCTATTCGATGTTTTGATTGAAACGGTGAGTACGAATAAATGAATTTTTCTTCTTTATTTAGATTGATTAGCATTGAAGTTAACATAAAGCAATTTGCTTACTTCTTTAGTATTCGTTCTCTATATTAGATCAAAGTATATATCATAATTAAACAATACGTATATTATTTAATATGTAGTCCGCTTTATAATTTCTCTGAGAAACGTTGATAAAAAATGAAGAAGGTCTTTTGAGGGAAATGAGAAATACAGCTAAATCTAAATCTTGTACGTCCGAATTTAGACGTACAGATTTAAAAGTGCTCGAGTAGAGGTTAGGAAAGAATATACTATTATGCGACATAAATATCTTATATGTTAAAAATTAGGATATATAATGATATCAAGCGAAAAGAAAGATTGGATTTCGTTGTATAGATTCCAACAAAATCAAGTATGCTTTTCTTGTAATCAAGATTGAATCACTTGTAACGAGATCATGATCCTTTTAATGTAATCTTTAGCTAGATAAGGAGTAATATTGAATACAATTCATCTACGTATACCTGATTTAAAATTAGCATTTAAGGAGGTTAAGAAGCGTTAAGCTAAAGCTTACGCCACTGTTGATTAGTCGTTGTAGTTGTACTTGTAGCCGGAGTCATAGTTATAGTTGTACTTGTAGTATTCATCACTATTTATTAAGATAAAACATTTATGTATACAAAGCAGCTAGTTTTTGATCCGATATAGAATGGGATATAGAACTTAGTGAATCGAAGTTTAAGTGAAGCCTACACCGAGTTTCAAAGTAGAACGGTACCATCAACTAGTGTGAAAAACGAATTTTTTCTTTCAAAAACAGCTTTGTGATGAAAAAGCTCTATGTAAATTTAAAAGATCAAGCAGAGCGTTCAGAGGAAAAGTTCACTGTGTCTTCATGCATTGTTTAATAGAACTGCGACCGATTCTGTATATACAGGTAATAGATATCCTTTCTCTTCATCATTCACTCATTAGAATTAATTCAATATATGACTGATGTTTGAATAGTGAAGAAATTCCTTTAACAACATTCGAACTACACTTGAATCTGTACATTTCTATTTATTCTCTTACTTGTTATCGGTGGGCAGATGCGTTGATCAATCATCGATACTGGATAACAAACTGGATGTTGATTACATCGAGGATGACGAACACAGATATGATCAGATTTAGAACAAAGATTGTGTGAGTGTTCGCATGAAACTAGCTCAGCACAATGCTTATAGAGAAAGCCACAAATGCTGGTGCCCACAGGACCTTCCATATGAAGACAACCACATGCGCTATTTGTCGAGCATCGATCAGATTGTGCAGTTTCATGACATATTTGAGATTGCACTAGAACTAGAGACATAATAAATTAGGAGCAAGATATGTGTAATTAACTAAGAATCAAACCTGTGATACTTAAATGGAAGATTGTACAATGTTAGACGAATAGGAAAATAAAAATTTGTTAGAATTACCTGAGGAGAATGAATACGAAGCAACTAATTGTTTTAATGTTTGTGATCATAGCTTGCATTGAAATGAGATAGAATCGTGAAGGTATCCTTTTTTCTATCTAATGCACGAGTGATGTTTTCGCATTCTTCGAAAGTCAAGAAGGGACCGACATAATCTTTCGATAAATGGAAATTCGATATTACTCCAAAGCTTTCTCATGTGCTTGATTCTTTTCTCCAAAAGAGTGATCTTGATAGAAGAAGAAAATGCACTCACAGCAACAGGTGATTAATATTACCCTAAGAACACGATAGATTTGCGCCATTACTCAAAATAAGTATATTGTTGATGCCAATCATCGAAGTAGTTATATAACGATGAGTTAGACCGACTACAAACACAAATATTTTTTAAAATATTAGTAGTTTTTATTTTAAGTAGCTGACAGAAGTTTGCATCATGTTCAAATCAAACTCACAACCCAAGGCAAGCTAGAGTCAGTACCAAAGCTAGAACGAGTATAAGTGCCGTAAGTAAAAGTACAATACTTGTACTTTGAGAAAAATACTTAGGACTTGTATTTGCACTCCAAACAAATACTTCTGTACTTATACTTAAGTACAAAAATTGGTGCTTTGCGCTTTATACTTGAGAAATAGTGTTAACTAGTTATGAGAAGTATTCATACACCACTAAGATGTCATCGGATGAAAAAGTAAATGACAATAAAAATATTTAATGAAATCTGTTTTATTTCAGAATGCTGGTAAATTTATCGTAAATGATGTGTAAAAAGTCTTTGGATTCATTGGTCGAATCTCTTCATAATTACGATAGACGTTTGAAAATGTTAATATTCGTTTAACTTAACGTCACGGATATATACATAGTTCTCTATAACGGTAAAAAAAATTTTTATGAATAGACAAAAATGCGTTTGTATCACACGGCTGTTTATTAATGTAAAAGCATCCGCTTTATTTAGACAGAACGGAAAAACGATGGAAGAAAAGAATATCTCATATCTCAATAGCGGATTCCTTTTTTATTGTTACATTTTCGAACGACCTTGATTTTTAAAATATTTTATGATTATAACCAGAAGCTCAGTGCTACAATCTTAGTTTTAAATATGATTCAAATCAAAACACCAGAATAATTCAAAGTGAGACGTGAATATAATAAAAGAACAAAGTATAAGATTCATCTTCAAATTTTTATAGCAATGATCTATCAGTTTGTGGTTAGAGTATCGTGAGGAATTGAATCTCAAGATGATGACTCCAACGTTACGTAAGACCACCAAAATTTCAACGAGACAGAAAATATTTCAATTACAGAAAAAGATATTATTTCGTATTCTAAGTACAAGTGAATATTTCGAATGCTTGTACTTTAACTTTTTACTTGGAAAAGTGCGAAAAGTCCAGGTTAGATGACGTAAATTGAAACTATTGAAATAGAGTAAATCTTTATGTCTGATTAAAAAACAAGACAATCTGCTTTATTATGATGGAAAAGGTAGAAAAGTAATCATTCATAGTGTTCGAATGATGAGGGTGTACAGGTGAATGAGATTGTAGATATTAGAAATAATCAAAAGCGAGCAACACGTATTGCGATGACACTTATCATTTTCGTATATTACTGATAATTTTGATTGATGCATGAGTGGATAGTAATGATTCTAAATAGATTGTTAATATATATTTTTTTTTGATTGACAGCCGATTGGATTGGTTTTGTTTGTAAGTTTATTTGCATTAAGAGATATGCACCTGAAAGAAAAGAGAAAATAAAAATATTTTGATTAATCAGAAGTTTGTTTGGTTTTCAGATTTAATTGATTTATTATATTAAGTGGATAATTTTAGATTTTAGAGTTGATTAAAATGAGATTAGAAAGATCATCTAGTTACTACGATTTAAAATGACGATCGTCGTTTTATTGTTTACTGTAATTGGTTTATTGCTCAATGCTACAATAACGAGTAGGTGTTTTATCAAAAACTTACAATTTTCTAAGTTATTAATATTACTACCCAATCATGAAGATCATGTTATACAAACACGAAAACCGTTTGCATTATGTATCACGGACTATTATGTATATAATTGCGTGACTACTCTTTTAAATAAAATATTTTCATATGAATTACAATGATATTGTAAAGAACAATACAATTTTTGATAATTATTTTATTCAAGTGTTACTTCTATTCGAAAAAAAAATAAATTACTTGCTTATTGATATAATAGTGAACAATAGATCGATAATACTATATAATTTACCAACGATAGTCATTTTTAACCAATATTGGTTGATTCATTTAAATCATAGTATTAGATGATCCCTATAGTCTTCTTCACGTTTCTTTCAAACTATAACTACCAGATGATCATTTTGACTATAGCTACCATGGTTATTTTCATCATCTTACCAACGGATAGACAGATACAGGTGAATTTAGGTTTCCAGACTCTAGTCTTTCAGTCTAGGAAACAACGAATTAATTTTTCAACTTGTAAAAACTGATTAGACTTCTACAACTGATATGATTTCTTGAATCATTATAACATGCTTCTATAAACGTTCTGTATTTTCTAAAAAAGTTAGCAAAATTTTCATTATGTAGAAGGGGAAAGGAGATATTACATCCTCACCTTCATCACATCAACCATGTATAAATGTTTAGCTTCTGGCATGAGTATACAGTTTAACTTATAGCTCTTTTTACATCTAAACTGAAAATGTTTTAATTAGGTGTGATACATTTGTACTATTACATTCTGTTTTTATATCGAACTAGTCAATGAAATCCAACATAGTTTCACTTTAGAAAGTGAAAAGATAATATATCAATCAAGTTAGATCACTCCTTAACCAACATGAGGTTGGTCTATCAAGAAAATCATTAACAAATGATGATCTGTCTAGTGCAAAATTTTATTTTTAATGTAATGTATCACAATAAAATCTTGTTTGTTACGTGTTAAATCAATAACAACTAAAATTTATAATATTAAAATATTGATCTTCAAGATTTAATATTTTTTTAATTCATTTGCCATTGATCTTCAAATGCTAGAGATGAACATTTTTCATAAATGTTTACTGCTTGTTTATAATATTCCATTGCTAATTTAAGTTGATTAAGATGTTCATAACATTCCCCAATATTAGATAAATTTATACCAATATTATAATGATCTGGTGATAAAATTTGTTCACGTATTAAAAAACATTTTAATTCATATGCTAGAGATAATTTATATTCACCACGAGTTCTTTGTACTTCTCCTAATTTCCAAAGAGTATCAGCAATGGATAATGAATTTGAAGAGAGATGAGTTAGATAAATTTCTAAACATTTTTCAAGATATTTTATTGCAAGACTATAAGATCGTCTTTGATAATAAATAAAAGCAATCCGTTCTAGACTATCAACTATTTTAGTATAATTAGTAGAATGAAATTCTTCAAGTATATATATTATTCCATAATAATAATTGAGAGATTCATCAAATTTTCTTTGATTATATTTAACATGAGCAATATTTATAAGACTATTAACAATATTTATATCAGAAGATAAATAATATGTCTGTCGAAGTGTGAATGCTCGTTGAAAATATTCCAATGCTTCATCATATTTTCCTTGATCTTCTAGAGTAGTACCAATATCAGTTAAACGATTAGTAATATTCTTATAATCATCAGAACAATTCTTTTCTCGAATAGATAATGCTCGTTTTTGATATATCAAAGCTTCATCATAGTTTTTAAGTTTATGGAGAATATTACCAATATTAGCAAAATTAATATCAATACATATATCATCAAACGAATAAGAATTTTGTACAATTGTTAATGCACGTTGATAATAATTGAGAGCTTGATCATACTTTTCATGATTATATAATGTATTTCCAATATCATTTAAGCATCTAACTAGTAGAATATCATTAGATGGACAATGCTTTTCATAGATTGTCAATATTTTTTGTTGGAAATTAAAGATATCATCATATTGTTTTGTTTGATCTAGAAGATTAGCAATATATTCTAAACAAAAAATAATATTTTCATGATCAAATGAGTAATATTGTTCATAGATTTCCAATGCTTGTTGATAGAAATCAAGAGCTTCATTGTATTTTTTCTGATCGGATCGAATATGACCAATAAAATGAAGACTTTCTGCAATTTTAATATGATCAGATGGATAATTCTGTTTTCGAATAATTAATGCTTGTTGTTGATAATCAAATGCTTCATCATATTTTCCATTATCACTTAAACTACAACCAATAGTAATAAGAGTTGAAGCAATATTTTCATAATTCATTGGAAAATATTTCTCATAGATTCCCAATGCTTGTTGATAGAGATTAATAGCTTCATTGTATCTACCTTGTCCATCACGAATATTACCCATATAATTAAAAATATTCGCAATATTCAAATAATTTGGAGAATGATAATTTTCTTGAATAATTAATGCTTGTTGTTGATAATCCAATGCTTCATCATACTTTTCTTGTTCATATAAAACTCGACCAATATTATAAAAACTCATAGCAATAGATTTATCATTAGATAAAGAAAATTTCTCTTTAATTAAATATGATCGTTGATAGAAATCAAGTGCTTCATCAAATTTATTTTGTTCATATAGAATATCACCAATAGAATTAAGACTATTAGCTATTTCAATATGACCTGATATACCATAATATTTTTCTTGAATAATCAATGCATATTCATGAAATATCCGAGCTTTATCATACTTGTTTAATCTATATAAAACATTGCCTATATTGTTAAGACTAGAAGCAAAATCAATATGATAAGATTTATTATATTTCTTAAAAATTATCATTGCTTGTTGATGAAAATAATAGGCTTTTTTATATTTTCCTTGTAGATATAATATCTGACCAATATTCGATAATACAATAAAAAAATCTTTAGTACAAATTGCTTCATTATATATTATTCGATCATAATATTTTTGTATTTTATTCCATTGATATATTTTACAAATTAAACTGTGCAAGATAATAGGAATACTTAAATTTTCTAATTGATAATATTTCTTATCGATATATTTTTGTGTAATATTTTGTTGAAATGTAAAATTTAAATTGTAAAGAATTTCATTAAGTTCACTCATATTACATTGAATTTTAAATTGAATAGCAATTAGATCAGTTTGTTGAGTAAATTTTAATGTAAAATTTTTAAAAAGATTATTTTCTATTTGTAATATTTTGATAATCACTTGTTTTTCGATTTGTTTACTATGGAATAAATGTAAAATAGTATGATAAAATTCAGATTTATTTAATAATAATATTCCCATGATTATTCAATCTTAATTATATATTTTTACTTACCAATAAGACAGAAGTAGAATATAGACTGATACATTTAATACTCATTTATTGTATTTATTTAACGTTAAAAATTAAAAAAAAAACAAGTGGTTTTTTCCAATAATTATATGCGTCATATACTAACAAGGTAACTTACCGCAATTACACTAAATGTACAATAAAAAAAAAGGAAGTAAGCCATGTTACCTTTTGGTTTTTTTTT